>JAOEHY010000170.1:14796-26141 GCA_025447955.1 Psilopsiagon aurifrons | reverse complement strand
GCAGAGCATGAGGCTCAGAAAGTCCTTGGCCAGACCAAACATCACTAGGCCATAACTAAAAACATTGGTGTTATCAGTGCTGCTCCCAGGCCAAAAGTCAAAACCACAGCACTGCACCAACTACTAAGAAGGAGAAAAATGACTGCTACTGCTGAACCCATGACATGGGGACAGAATGAAGAGTTATCACTGCCCCAGTATGAGCTGCCACATCAAAAATTTTGGTCCATATGAGATACTAAACTGAGTAAACCAGCCCATTTTCCTATTTGACTGAGAACACCTCTAAAAGCCTGCAGCGTCCTGCAATTTCCCCAAGTTAATACTGAGTTCCTGAATTTCTGTTTCAATGGTTACCTGTACAGTTGTTCACCACCTTCCTCTCTACACTTTCCAGACATGGGTCATGGCTATATCCTTCCTCCCACCTGCTTTACATAAAATTCTGATGCTATTTCTTCCTATGAAGTTCACCCTTCCACTTGTACATTGTCAGCTACTCCTAAGTATGCAATTAATTACTGAAACCTCATTCTCTACAGATTGCCTTCAAATTAGCTGTCCTCTCCTGCTAGTCCAAAATATCTTTACAAGAAAAATCTTTTTAGCAACTACATTAGGACCTTTGCTCATTTTCCTTCCTAAACAGTGCTATGACTTTGCCCTTAGAACTCCCCATACAATAGACCCCAAATACCGCAGTTTGTAAATTGTGCGTGGAAGCATACTCAGTACGTTTCTAATAAATCTTTTGAGGTAGATACACACTTGATCTAAATAGTTCCTGAGATGTTATCTGTAATCCTGCTTGATTCTTATTTCCCCTTGCTCTTTCCTACCTGGTATTGTATTTCAGATCCTAGGTAATAAACTCTCCAGGGAAATCTGCTGCTTTCCTTTGCTTTGTGAAGTGTCAAGCATCCCTTTACATAATACACAGGTAAGAATAGGTAAACAGCATACATTCTGAAAGCACACAGGAAGAGGTGTTTGGTATTTCAATGTCTGCCTTCATATTTCACTGTGTAAAGCCTGGGGAACAGTTTATTGTCACCAAGGTAAACAGGAATAGAAGCACACCTTTCAAGGAGCACCACCAGATGTGACAACTACAGCAGATTCGCTGGCTCACTTCATTGGATCACAACAGAATAAACAACACTGGCAAGGATCTCAGTCTAGCCTCCTGCTCAAAGCACAAGGTAGACATAGTTAATAGGGTTTTCCCACTGACCAAAACTTATGCCTTGATAACAGGAAATCCCCAAGTGTATTGGCTCACGCAGAAGACATACACATCTTAAGTGCAGACACATACAAACATCTACAGTTATTTTCTTTTATTCATTTATGAAGATATTCCAAGAAAAAAATCTTTTTTAATTTCTATTCCCTGCAAACCTAATGATTTCAGTGTTGAATTTCCTGAAATTGTAATATTGACAATGAAATTAGTCTTTTCCTTTTGACAAAAAATCCAACATTTCAACTAGGATTACAAAAATAAATCAAACCATACCAAAAAAAAACCCCAAAACCTTCAACATAGCCCCATCATACCAAAGCAATGAACATACACACCCCATAGACTGGCATCTCCCCTCTCCAAAACTGTTCAGATTGTGGCTCTAGAAAAATTGACATTGTGTCAATGGCATTTGTCCAGAGAAAAGTCTTAAGACGTATGTCTTTTAATCGTACGAAATGGGGCATCCTCCTGATTTTCCACGAAGTACACTATCTTAGAGAATTATTAAAAAAAATCTGGTACAAGATCTTTAGAATTGCCAATTCTGTTCTGTCAAAAGTTACTTAATTAAACATTATCACTTTGAAATGACATCCTTTTGAAACATCTTTAAGTTCTACCATTCAGCTCTTTGGAGTACTACTTAGCAATATGGAAGAGAAAGATTTTAAGAGGAAAAAATGAATTAAAAAAACCAAATCAGCTCTCAGTGAATTGTACAACCTTAGAAACATTTGTTAGAAGAGACTGGAACCCAAAATTATCATCTAGTCCAACCTCCCACTTAAAGTTAGAGAATAACTACCACTAAATCAGATCAGTCACAAGGTTACATAGCAAAATCTGGAAAGCCTCCAAGTACACAGATTCCAGAACGCCTGGGCAACCTCTTCCAGTGCTGCACTGTTCTCCTAGTCCTGACTCCCTCCCCCAGAGTTCTGACAAAACATCTCAGAGCACAGTTTATGGTCAGCACAGGGCCTAGTTTTGGGAGTTGTAGTTCGAAAAGAATACTCGGGAGGTGCACTGGAGGACTACCACTGTGAACAGAGGCCTACAGCACCTGAGCCAGAAGGAAAGATTGAGAAATGTTACTTAGTCTGGTTGAGGAGAGGCTAAGGGGCAAGTCTAAAGTACCTCCAAGTTTTGATGGACCACAAAGATGAATCTCAAACTCTTCCAGACAGTATAACAAGATCCAGAGGTCTTCTGCTGCCAATATTTCTACGATGCTACAGTTCTAAGGGAAAAAAAAACAAACTAGCCTCCCTATAATCTGCTGGGGTATCCTACTCATTATTGTCCACTAACCTTTTGAGCCTGGCAGTACAGTCAGTTTTCAGCCCACCAACTAACCAACCCATATTTCTTAAGTTCCTACATAAGAATGCTACAGCAGATGTCAAAGCTGTATTAAGGTCAAACCATTTTATACCTCCACGGATCTCCTCTCATCCACATTATCAGACACTTTGAAATAGAAAACAGTTAATGCTGGCAAAATACAGCTTTCCTTTGGTAAATCAGTGTTGACTACTTCTGACTGCATACTTGTTCTTTACATCCTTGCAACTAGCAATCCAAAGATGTTTACCATGACCTTTGCAGGGACTAAAGTCTGACCAAGCTACAGCTCCTTATGTCCTCCTGTTTGTGTTTATTGAAGATGGGCATGATGTTAGCTATACTCCAGTTGTTAGGGCCTCCCTTACTACCTGCAATATTTCAGTCTTACGCTAAAACAGTCTATGTCTTTCACCACTACTGAATGAATCCCATCTGGCTCATGTATTTGAACACAAAAAAGCAGGAATGCACATTAGCTTCAAAAGTGAACCTGCCTTATTATACCTTGCTTTGGAACAGGCGTAGCAAAAATTGCAGTTTCTATGAAGCACCAGGGATGTGAAGCTGATTTAAGTTAACACTCAGATTAGTAGTTTATTCCTCCAATGCATAAATACACACAAGGAGAGTCTTACTGTTTCATTCTGAAATTCAGATTGTGATCACTTACAAGTCTGAACAGATGAATTAGTGCAATGTCTCTGCCATGACAAATGTGCCTATATAATCACTAGAAACAAATAATGTAAGCAGGCATGAATTTAAAAGCTGTGAACTTTTGTAGACCATATCTAAAAAAAAAACCAAACAAAAATTCCTTGATTCCTTGAGCTTGATCAACCTTCCTTTATTATGCCTCATGCCTTGTTACAGAACAGTTGCTTCATCACTTGATATTATACAAATCCTGAAAAAAACACAGAAAAGCTTGAATATGTCACTTACATAATTTCTAAGTTGTATCATAGGAAAAAACATAGGAAAAAAAATCAAAATTAGTTACAGCAACTGCAGCCTCTTTTTTTTTTTTTCCCCTCTAAAAATGCATATGGAATGGTTTGAAGGTTTGTTTTTTAATTTTCTGAGAGCACCAGGGGGACTTTTGTTAAAATAAGAGATTTAAACTTGTTTAGTAAATCTGTTTTGATTGTCTGAGCATTGTTGAATCATTTATCATACTGGCAATAAACATTTGCAGCACATGCAATAATGGTTCCATGGGAATTTATAGTGGGGATATGCTGAGAATACAGATGAGGAATAACAAAAAAAAAAAAAAAAAAAACAAACCAATCCATTAGCTTAAATTGCAAAGCCAACTAGAAAGAGGGTTTTTTTTGTGTTGACATCATTGATTTATTTTTTCTTCCTAAAAAACTAAGCAACTGCATCACAAACATTTTCTTTAAACAAAGTATATAGCAGCGAGCACATTCAGATATTTGGATGCAAGTTTCTGCACATCACATCTGTTACTCCTCAGTATGGATGCAGGCTTGAAATTTGGGATAATATTTCATGCTATATGTGCTGGAAAACAGTGAGTCACAGATGGAGCTTCCCTGCCTGAACTCTCTATTCCCCCTTGATTTCAGGTCAGCATTTTCAGTATAAAGGGGAACAGATGAACTTTGTGGCCACTGTACTTCTGCAGACTGTGCACCTTTGTGTGCGTGTGCAAGAGAGGCAGAGGAGAATATGCTAAGAACTAAAACAGTTCATGAAACTAAACTAACTTCATTTTATGAACTATTTTTCTCTGGCAATCCATACTTATATCAACTTTCACCTGAGCTAGAATGCATTATGAAAGGGCAAATCCTTTATTTAATGTATCTTAAAGTCCTTTTTTTGATATGTTTAGATGGATGAGGTTTTGTTATTTTTATTTCTTAGCCGTTTTGTTTATACATATGAAATCAATACATTACTTGTTCTCACTTCCTTCCCACCCTTAATGATCATTAAGTCTAATGGATGCTATTACTGTAAGATATTGCTCTACCATAGTAAAATGTGTACATTGCTACCCAGGAGAAAAGCTAATTCCTGGGAGTGCCTTGACAAAATTTTCTAAACAGTAGGTTCCTAGTTCTGCTTATTGTGCATCTCTAAGGTGGTAGGTTAATTCCTGGAAAAAAATAATGCTTTTTTTCTCTTTTTGCCAGAGGAAATCACCAGCAGTAGAAATCTATCCAGAAAGATACAGTAATCTTTTGCTCCGGTGACCCTAAAAATTTACTTTAAGGAAAGGATTAGAAACAATTGACACATAGGTGAAGCAGAAGGCTGGCTCCTGTTTATTGCTTCTGCTGTCAATTACAGGGTCCCAAAGTTTTCATGCACATTTCCCTTTCTCCCACACTGAAAAGATACAACATACACTAAAATTTATAGGTTACAGGGTCACAGCAGAAACTATGTCTCCACATGGACAAAAAAAAAAAATATTGTCCTATATAATAAAGTCTAAATTCAATCAAGATTCGTCAATGCATTTTTGTGGGAATGCATTTGAGTGAACATGGTTTCAAGCAATCCAGACAGCTACTTTACAATCATGAAGTAGCGAGCCCAAGGCTTTAGGACCTTGCCTGAGGGCGTGTATGTTAGGAGTGAGAGGGTAGCTGCGACCCTGGAACTTACTGTTCTCAAACTTGGAAACGTGCTGTAATTGGAAACATGTGCTGTAACTGGAAACACGTGCTGTAGTAGTCAACCAATCATTAAGTGATTGCTAACACCTGGCTAAGGAATGTTAACCAATCAGGTGTTACTGAATGTTCTAGTATCTTGAAACTCTCTATAAAAGGCACACTTGTGTTACAATAAACAGTCAACACTCTGATTACATTAATCTGTGAGCGTTGACTGGATCTCCCACTGCCCATTTTAAACACTAATAATCTGCAAGCACTTCATGACTCAAAAGCAATGACCAGCATTAATGTGAAAGATCAGTTAAAACAGTAAGTATATTTTATATATTATTCTTTCATAGAAGACTTGTCAATAGGAAATCATACATATTATCCACTATAAATTACTTAACTCTTTAACTTCTCAGAAGCACAATAGCTTGGATTCAAACCTCAGCCAGTTATATTTTTTCAGTATATAAGGACACCCATTTATTTATTTTGAATGTTTCATCTTCTATTCCTTTCCTTAAAGCACGTGGGTTTTCAAACATAAGACATTTAGGTAGCCAAAAGGTATATAAGAGCTGCCATTCATACACAGCACATGAAATCCACATCATGTACGTGAAGGCTGTTTTATATCCACTCAGGAAGTTAAGGAGGCCAAGTGGGGAGAAATTAGATCTAAATCCTTTCAAAAGCAGTTTGCAAACATAAAATCCCATGTAAGCGCAAAACAGGAAAAGAAACAAAGCAAATTCTATTATATCACCTATGAGACAGAAAAAATGATGTTCTCTTCAAACCAGGTGAAAGATTCCATGTCCTGTAAAACATGCTTCTTGGAGAGAAGCCTAATGACATGTTTCAAGAAACACGTCTTCTTTCAATTATTTCAATAAACACTGTAAAAGCAGCCCTTGAAGTAACAAACTTGTTTTAGTTCTTATTTCAAGTACTGGGAAGCATCAAAACCAGCCTGCAAGCAGCAGGAACCTGCTCACAGCCCAAATCTATCTCTTCTGACAAAAAAAAAAAAAAAAAAAAAAAGTGTGCCAATAAGCAGAAGAGAAATTGTATAAAGTACACTTTCACCTTTACATGGATACTAACAGTTGGTCAGTCAGTCTTTGGAAGGGAGCATTTATCATAGAACCACATTTTGCATTTTATGTAGTCACCTAGTGAGGTCTCTTTTGCTTAGATTTGGCCTACTCCAACCACTTGCTCTTCAAATGGAAGTGCTATACCTCAGGTATATAGGAAGAAGCAGGACCTATAGGAAGAAACAGCTGCCTTCTTTGTCTTTACAGCTCTTGCTCAATTGAGGCACCAGTGTCTAAAGTAGCATGAAGCACCACTGCTTTCTAGAGCCCTTCTATTCCAGTGCGTGGCACAACTGACAAAAATACTACTTACTGACATAACTGTATTTACAGATACATCATTTATGCATTTGAGTATAACCAAACTTCTGGCCATCACTTTAGTGTCATACTTCTACACAAAATGTTTTGTATGTCCTAATGTACATTAGAGATCAAATATTCACTAAAAGCTGAATAATCCTCTAGTTAGCATATTTGCATTTTCTCATAAATAAAGCTGATTTATACTCTTTAACTGACAGGGGACTTCATCTCTCAGTTTTGCTTGAAATCACATTTTAAGTGTCTGAAATTATATAAAAAAAATACCTTTCAAACCTTAATTCAGTATAATAAGTATTATCTTTCTTCAATATATCTAAATTGTAGAAACAACCTTCTCAACACAGTACTGGGTTTTTTTGGTTTGGTTTTATTTTTTTCTTCACAAAATGGGTAGAATTGACATAAGCTACTAGAGTTTCTTAAAACATAATAGAAAATTAAGACAAAATCACCCTATAATTAATCCTGATTAAAGGTGTGATTAAAGACAGAATTTTGTAGGTACTTATTTTAGATTTATAATCTTACTCCTCACACTGTTAGCACCAAGACCCAGTCCTCCAGCTTTGTGGACCAAGTGGCAGCTCTGGGAGTCATATTGTGCCCTGTATGTATTTGTGCCAGAAAGTGTATGAAAATTGGTCTTTTTAACAGTACAGCCATTGGGTTCTCTGTCTCAAGCACAGACAACTTTCACAGTACTGGGGTATTAAAAAAATAAATATATGAAACATATACAGAAGTATAGGGTACTTCTAGAAATGTCTACTTCAAGGGCAGTAGTAATAAAGTATCTCAGAAACAGTGAAATTGCAGTGCCTTGAGCATTTGTCCTCATTTTGAAATATTTCACACGTTTCGTCTGACATGTTGAACAAATAGGTTGCATTTCTGATTCTCTATCACAAATCTTGCAACTGATTGACATGAAAAGTCAGGGTACTGCAGCTGTGTCTGTTATATAAAAAGTTTCAAGGAAACTATTACATCTTAGAAATCCAGAACAATTAAAGGAAAATCCATTTGGGTGATCAGAACTTCATTAGAGGCTGATGAATTTTCTATTGCTCCCATTTCCATTGCATTCCAGAGGAGAAGACAATGTGTGGTTTAGACATCTTTCTTCCTACTGGTTTTCAAATGCTAGAAATCCTCAGATAGACTACTTCTTTGCTTCTAAAGGTTTTCAAATGACCTTACTTTTCAAAGTCTTAACTGATTCTCTCAAATTGAGAGAATTTTGAATTTTCTCAGTTTGAATTGAGAGCCATGTGATTTTTGACACAATCACTCATTTTTGAAACTACCCAAATTTCTGCAAAGTATTCAAACACATTTTGACGTTTGTCCTGAAAGATAATTATTTCAAATTTCCCTACCAGTAAATTACAGGAAGAAGCAGTAATCAATAACACAAAAATTAAAAATTCACAGGGCAGTAAACATTCAGAGAGGTTCCAATGCAGTGACCTTTAGTTATCCTAGTTGGAATTTAGCTGAATCAAAACAAAATAATAATGGCCATTTACAAAGCATAGATATTTAAGTCAATTTTGTTTCATATTTTCCAAGTTGTTTCCTAAAATACATACCACCGTTGGCTGTCTAAGGTGTCTAAAGTTACCCTAGGCTTCATAGACAGCCAATTGAGGAAGACCAGCAACCCCCCAGAGGAAGTCAAAGCACAGGCTGAATGAAACCTTTCCTGTGGCTGCTGCTGCTGCTTCATTTATGTTTTCCAGATCAGGTTAGATGTGGATCCAAAAGAAACCATGCCCTAGATCATCACTAAAAGTCAGGAGGAATATTTAGTTCTTTGCATGTATGCATCTATGTATTGGCATTGAATACATAGTAATTTGACTTTAAATATCAGTTTTTCAAAAAAGTAGCTGCTGTTTTCTTTCCTAGTGTAAGCCCTCATGAGTATTCATGTAAACCAAGCCCATATACAGCTTCCAGCTGCCATTTCCTTGAAGGTGGCCTCAAAAATGGAAGAACAGAGAACTGAATTAGAGAAGAAGGCAAAAGGAAAATCAGAAAAATTCCTTCATGTCAGCAAAAAGCTACATGCTGCAAAATAAACAAGTTTGCAGATGGATTTCTTGAAGCCAAACAGAAAACTGCAGGGCCCAGCATGCTGCCAGCAGAGAACATCTTTGAGAGCAACAGTTTAGAAGCATTTATCAAGCATGCTCATAGCTGCAGAAGACCAGCCTTGTAAATCACACACCATTACCTCACTTGGTCCCATGAAGTTATAACCAAATCCCAGGTACAAACCAGAAAGTTCTGCCTTTGCATTTAATGTTTCTGCACATCAGCAAAACTAGTAGAAAGTGAAGAGAATTGATTTTGGTACCTGGTCACTTCCACATCCTTTGTTGCCATGCCTGCACATTCAGTACTGGCCATCCTTCCAGCCCATGCTCCTGCTTATACTTATCCATGACACAGATCAATCTGTATTGATATCTGGACATTATTTCCCCAAAGACTCTTCCACTGGGAGTTGTGCTTTTCTGGACACCATTGAGGTGTGCTATGGAACAGCTACACCTCCCTCAAAGGGACATGATCAACCGCAGCTCAGTCACAAGCAACTTTGTTAACCAGCGACCTTGCTCCCAGAGAGAATTGTGAACTACCTCACAGACACACACACACCCACGCACACAAAAAATGCCCTAAGGCAACAAAAATAGAGGCTTAGCACATAAATCTTGAATAGTGGGTAAAATATGTCAGAAAAATTTCTGGTTGTTTAGTTTACCTTATTCTGTGTGTACTTCCAATGCTGAATATAGTTTAAACAAACAGTGCATCACACGCTACCACACAACTGTTTCACCAGGTAGGCAATTTTTTCCTCTCTGCAAGCCCTAACAGGCAAGGAGGAAATAAAATCTACTAATAGCATATATGCTGCTATGTATTTCTAACATCACTCAGCATTAAGAGTTCTGTGACACTCCTGTGCTTTTCTTAAGTGCCATATCAAAAAGTACTGACTTTTTTTAATAATCCTGGGCTCTAAGATCTCAACAGCTGAAGTCTTTGAAAATCCTGATGCTTTTCAAAGATAACAAATAGGGCCTTTGGTAGCAGAACTTCAGAATTTCATTTTGAAAATAATGACCTTTATATTTATAAATCTGACCAAAGGGAAGAGAGTTAAGTTTTACTTGTCCTCCTGGAAGGCATTTTAGAGGCTGGTCCTCAAACTGAATAGTATCCCCCCCCAAACTGGGGTTAGGGGTATAATTTTAACTTGCATAGAATTTTTTTTCTAGTACCTCTACCTACAGGTGTTGTTGAGCTGATTTAAAAGCTTCAAGTTTAAACTCAAAAATATGCAGTGTTCATTCCTGGTAGTACATAAAACACTGATCGAGGTTTTGTTCATTATCTACGCCCTACCCTGTATATATTTAATTGATCACGCATAGACACCTTTTTTTCCAAATTATAATATCAATTGTGCAGATTTCACTGGAGAATTCACCTAAAGCACAAGTCTGCAATATACATTGCTCTTTTGATAATTTTTCCCAATGGTGACCTGCAGGAAAAAAGCTTGGTGTACATAGATCAGGGTCACATTGCTTTAATTAGACCTTGCATAGTTTGCCTGCATACACATTCATTTTCAATATTAGTATTCTGCTCTTCCCCAAAACTTAAATACAGTCTAAGCAACATAAGCAGCCACTTGAAAATTTTGGCTAGTTCATTCATAATGAAAAATATTGCAACATTCTGTGCAATTAAATTAGGAACCACAACAACCTCCTGGGATCACAAATGGGAGAGTAGAGAAAAAACATTTATAATTCTTTCTACTTCAAATCATGATCTGAAAACTTATGTATAACAGACTGCTTGCACATAATTTTGCCTTCAAATGTTTTTACTCATCTGAATGCCAAATCTTTACCTCAATTCTAATAAGGAAAATGCTGTAAATGAGGAATGGAAAAGAAGATATTTTGAACAGGTAAGTGTGGCTGCAAGAGAGTTATGAATAGAAGTCTTTCATAAGGGGAAATCCTGCCTGACCAATCTGGTGGCCTTCTATGATAGGGCTATGGAATTCATGGACAGGGGTAGAGCAGTTGATGTCATCTACCTGGACTTGTGCAAAGCATTTGACACGGTCTCACATGACATCCTTGTCTCTAAATTGGAGAGACATCAATCTGATAGGTGGACCACTCGGTGGATGAAGAACTGGCTGAATGGCCGGATGCAAAGAGTTGTGCTCAATGGCTCAATACCCAGCTGGAGACCAGTAATAAGCGGTGTCCCCCAGGGATCAGTGTTGGGACTGATCTTGTTCAATGTCTTTGTTGGTGACATGGACAGTGGGATTGAGTGTGCCCTCAGCAAGTTTGCCAAAGACACCAAGCTGGGTGGTTCGGTCAATACATGGGAGGGAAGGGATGCCATCCAGAGGGACCCTGACACACTTCTGAGGTGGGCTGATGCCAACCTGATGAAGTTTAACCATGCCAAGTGCAAGGTCCTATATCTGGGTCGGAGTAATCCCAGCCACAGCTACAGGTTGGGCAGAGAAGAGATTCAGTGCAACTCTGCAGAGAAGGACTTGGGGGTGTTGGTCGATGGAAAAATGAACATGAGCCTGCAGTGTGCACTCGCAGCCCAGAAAGCCAA
>JAOEHY010000170.1:0-12699 GCA_025447955.1 Psilopsiagon aurifrons | reverse complement strand
CATAGCAGCCTTCTAATATCTGAAGGGGGCCTATAGGGATGCTGGGGAGGGACTCTTCATTAGGGACTGTAGTGATAAGACAAGGAGTAATGGTTTTAAACTTAAACAGGGGAGGGTTAGATTGGATATGAAGAAGCAATTCTTTACTGTAAGAGTGGTTAGGCACTGGAATGGATTGTCCAGGGAAGTTGTGAATGCTCCATCGCTGGCGGTGTTCAAGGCAAGGTTGGGCATAGCCTTGGGTGATATGGTTTAGTGTGAGGTGTCCCTGCCCATGGCAGGGGGGTTGGAACTAGATGATTTTAAGATCCTTTCCAACCCCAAGTATTCTGTGATTCTATGATTCTATGATTCTGGAGTAAAATGAGAAATTTATGAAAATGGGGAATGTTAACAAGGTAAAAGGTGAAAGCATAGCTACCAGCAGTTGAAAGGAATATTAGGAAATTGTTTACAAATAATATTTTCTTTTCAAAGGGACAAATCCTTCTGCACATTTGAAGTTTAAAATTGCTTTCAGTATTTATGCAGAAAAGGTAATTAAAGCCACTTCTCAGTGCAAATGTTTACAAAATCTAGTTGAACAGTTTCATTTAATATGCATCTACCAAAATAAAATAAATTAGTAGCAGTCTTGTATAAAATCAAAAGCTATCATTAGTAAATATGGGAGTTTAACAGTGTTGTGAGAATGCAAATATGGAACTTCAAATGTGCAATTTTCAACAGCTATTTTATTGCAATTGAGTACCTAGCATTCCAATAGAGTAAAAAAGGACTTTGAAGCACTTACTGGGGTGAGAAACATGACATTGCAAAGTAGTATCATTTTGTTTTCATGTGTTCCTTAAATATACTATAAATAGACTTAGCAAGAAAAAGCACTTCAGACACACACTGATGAGATTTAGAACGAATAAATATTATGATCCCATCTCAGCTATTACCCAATCATTATTAATACAAGCTTTCAATCCACTTCAGAAAACTCTTACTTCATTAAATAACCCTATATTTTTTTTGAATTTTAAAGCTAGTAAAAAAGTCTACATCAGAAAAATCTC
This sequence comes from Psilopsiagon aurifrons, assembly GCA_025447955.1. Lineage (NCBI taxonomy): Eukaryota > Metazoa > Chordata > Aves > Psittaciformes > Psittacidae > Psilopsiagon > Psilopsiagon aurifrons. Next base: position 11,635 of record JAOEHY010000170.1, on the reverse strand, counting down.
AACATATAATAAATGACATTTGACAGGTTGGTTTTTTTTTTTTTTAATTTAAATTAATACTTACTCTTATTATCTAACTCTCAGGCATTTCTGCACTAGGTCCTCCAAAACAATTTCATCTCCTGTTTACAAAATCAGAGGTGGGCATGCAACAACTCAGGTTGAATATATATAAGGGCATGTCTGGAAAATGTTTCATTTTTTTACATAGCAGTGTTGATTTTTATTTTCCCAATACATTTCAACTACTATGTTCAACTTCATAACACTGCATTAAAAAGCAACCTGTATGTTTTCGTCTTTGTGACCCTGTTGTCTTAAGCCTCCTTCATGCTGTACATACAGACACACGTACACTTACTGCAAAGCTGAGGTCCTAACCACCTAAAAAAAGCACAACACTACCAGCAGGCAGTAAGATGCCTGATCCTACTCCCAGATGTGCTACCCAGTGTCACTGTTCAAGACATGAAGTAAGTAACTAAGAAGCCACCTGCATCAGAGCTACTTAGAAAAGCAATACTCTAGAAAAGCAACACCACATCAGCATAGACTCACAGACAAAGCATAAGCTCTGACCTACCTGCCTGCAGAACATACTGCATTCTTAAGTTGTATGGATGTTTCAAGCCTGAGTTACAACCAAGTTAGGGAAAGTAATATGGAAATATCATGGGTCATTCTGATCAGCATTCCCAGATGGATCTTATGCAAGAAGGTTAGAAGGAAAAATTGAGCTATAGTTGAGATATGTTGTGCCTTTTTAAATACTTGTACTATGAAATTACACTACTCTTTATCACTCCAATTTAAAATCATTTACGGCAATTTTAGTTTTATTACCATGCAGCTTGCAGCAGGTGGTGCATAACTGAGCATACTACTTATGACTGGGGTTAAGGTGACAACATCACCACCAGATTTGCCTATCAGCCTTACTGGGAGTCATATAGTTTGGGCCTTTACAATAATTCTCTGACACAATGCTTTTTTTAGTCTGACTGCACAGGAACACAGAAATTGATTAGAAAATGATGTACTCTAGATGAATAGTATATTGGAGAACACAGTCAAGCAATCACCAAAACCTGAAGAAGCAATAGAAGTTTTTAAATTATTAAATTTGCAAGAGAACATCTATGTATTCAATTAGCATTTGACTTACGTACTTAAGCAAGAAAGTTACAGCTTTTCAAAATATCAATTACTATTTTAGTAATAAATTTTGTTACATTACATGGCTTTAGTAGTCCTAGCAAATGTCATCTAAGAGATTGCCATCTATATAAGCAGGAATATCAGTGGCAGCTCATTTGGAGAAAGAGCAGTCTCCTTTTGCATCTACATTTAAAACCCAGTCATTTATTTAACTGTAGTACACCTGCTGCTGAAACTGCAATCACAATTTAACTTTTCTTAGACTGAATTCTTCAATTCATGACCCTTTCCTTTTCACACAGACAGAGGCAGAAGGTACTATTTAGACAAAAATCTGTTACAGGTACTTGGACAGTACTTACGCCTGCTTTGATTACTAGTATGTTCCTTGAATTGTCAGGGTGGAAAATGACAGGACAAAGTATGCCTGACAGCTTGGATTATGCCCTCCACCTATAATTTCTCAGGGTCTTCAACAGCATGCTCCATTAACGGACAGTTGTTGTTAAGATGACTACATACACTTGAATGCCTTATCATCATCATTCTGTTAAATATGTTTATAACCTGAGTTCTCTTATCAGACTTGGAATGTACAAACATACAAGATGGAAAGGTGATGTAAATAAAGCGCAAAAGGAAAATTCTGAGAACTTAAGACTGAATGTCTTCTTCTTTACCAACAATTCCCCTTCTAGAGATTCCAGCATTCACTTTTTTCTCGGTGAATGTCACAATATTCATCAAGGTTGTTTGACTTTGGCTATAAACCCAGTGGTGCACATACCATAGCTTGAACTCCTATCCAGTTCCTACATATATGTATAGTGTGTACAAGTATCTCATCTACATTTTCTCTGAAACAAACCTGAAGGAAATAAGATACATGCATCTTTAGACATGAATGAGTGAAAACATCCTCAGTGAACATCAACCAGAGTCAATTTGGTGATACAAATTCCTTTGTTCCTTTAAAATTTGCCACAACTATAAGCATGGGTATGAAAAATAGACAAATACAGTTGGGTTAACTTTTGCAGATCACTTCAGATATCACCATTACTTTCCAATGCCCTTCAAAAAGGGCATTGCACTAGTTAAGAATAAATAGACCTTAAGAGATTGTTTTAGCTACATCACTAATTCCAGCACAAAAGATAAGTAGACCTTAGAAACTAAGAGCAGTCTAGAATAATTCAGCAGTTCCTAAATTGTGCTTGTTTTTCCTGTTATCAGCTGTGTGTCTTTCTGCTGTGCCTCCATTTAACAACAGGGTAGTGGAGGAGGAGGTTAGTTTTGCCTGAGGTGAGGAGGACTGAGAAAAGTATCAAGAACATCATTTCTTCACTATCAAAGTCACAAGTTCAATTTTCTATACAGTTAGACATACAGTCTTGCACAATGTGAGAGAGGAGGTGGTGTCATTTACACATTTGCAGAATGCTGCTTTGGAAATGGGAAAAGCTGGCAATTCTTTGACTGAAAAACAGACTCAGACATGAGCACTGAATACAAAATAACATCACTACATTGTCTCATTTGCTTCCAACTGTGCAATTTAGTTTAGACTGTAGACATGGTTAGCAGGCATACTAATTATGAAGAGATGAAATACAACTCTACCTCACTGAAAATCCTGAACCAAAAAAGTGCCTTAAGTACAGCAGTGCAGTGAATTTCTCACAGGGCCCAGCAATCAAAAAACAATAGACAAACCTAATGGCGTGGTGAAGAAAATAAAAACAGATCAAAGAAATATAGGAAGTGATTGAGAACCACCTACTAATTACAATGCCGTACTTATCTGCTTTAAGTAGGTTGCCTTTTAATTTCCCTATTTCATTTTTCTTGCAGTATGGAGAAATAGGAATATGGAAGTGCAAACTGCTGTTGCCAAACCACAAGCTTCTATCTTCCATCACTTTTCTTTTTTTGCTTTTGTCCTTTGCTCCTCAGACAGAATCTATCCCTTTCATTTTTTGTTTTTCCCCATATACCTTTAAACACTCCACTCTGGTCTATATCTGTTGTATATCTTTCTCTTATACATCCTGCAAGGACTAAGATCATTAAGTCTGCCAGCTGTGCTTCATAATTTCTCTGCTATCCTTGCATTAGGACCATCCAGCACACTGGGTACCAAACCAAACTCAAGAGCATTAGGCTTCCTCCGGCTTCAAAAGATTCTGTAAGAATGTCATAAACTGACAGAGCACACTGTTGGCTTTTTTGAGCTCACTATCAAGCACCTATGCTCTAACTTATCTTAGGGCTGTTAAACATAAGCCTAAAGGACATTTGTCTAGCACTGATAGCTATGAACGGGAACCCAGTGAAAGTTCATCTGTTCCCACCACCCTAGGCTGCATCCCAAGTCTCCCTTCTCCACGTCCAAAGTATGTGATCCTTCTCCAGGAGCACGCAGTACAGTTCTTTGGGAAAAATAGCTATAAGCAAGCTGCCACAGATGAGCTTCAGAAAGAACTTCTACTCTTCCTTTTTTTTTGCTTAAGGAAAAAGAAAAAAAAAAAAAAAGCCCTCAAAAAATAACAAATAGGGCCATAGGGCCTTTAATGATAATTTGCTGAATGTAAAGTCTTTTCCTCTGGTCCTCCATGCCCTTGCAAGTCACACAGACCATTTGTATTCAGAAAGCCAGGTTTATGAAGCTCCTGCAGGAGCTCACCTTGAGCTGACGCAAGTCACTGAGAAGTGAGGGATTGACCTCTTGCTCTTTCATCATCTTTGAAGCTCTCCCATCACACGCTGCCCCACAACTCTCCTCACAATGCAGGACCTGCCAGGTGACTTTGTTGCCAAGGTTATCTCTTCCCTGACAACAGCATTCTCCTCAGTAAAATCTGGGTGATAGTCTCATATATTTGCATTAAAATAGAAGACCAGCTGCATTTAATGACCTTCCCTTATTATGGCTCTGTTCTCACTTCATCTCGACACAGACAGGAGCAGACATCGAAGAAAGTAAAAGGTCACTCATTCAAAATAAAGTCAGCAGTTTAGCAGTGTTGGATGCAGTTCATTGGGAAGAATGTATCAATTCTTCATGCATCAGAGATCTTCACATTGTCAGGAATGCTTTGCTAAACGGAAGAGACTAATAACCCCTTCCCATGTTTTGCTGCGCTGTAAACTGAGTAAGTGGCATAGAACTAATTGCAGCATATTATGCTTCCTGGGTCTTTCACAGAAGGGACATCTAAAGGAGTAGCATTCACTAATTAACAATTGTTTCAGGCTACAAGGTTTAAAAGAATCTAGAGCAATTAAAAAAAAAGTCAACAAATACTTTCCATGACCATTAACTTTAAGGAACCAATAACAGAATCTTCCTTTTTTTTGTACTATGCCACCTCCATACACATCCAGCTACATTACAGGATTCCCCTCATATGAGTTTAGTCATCCTAAACCATCTGAAAACTAAGTTGCTCCTAGTTTAGTCCATCTCTGAAGACCATGAGGAGAGGCAGCAACCCCAGAGAAATTCTACAAACTGCCTCCTGAAGGCATCTATTTCTTTTTTGCTAAAAACACAAGGAAGTTGTAAGGCAGACTTAAACACTAGATTTCAAAGTTTTAGATGTTAAACTTCCGCAGGAGTATGCTTTTATCATTAGCAAACAAATGCATACAGCTCCAGGGCACAATTTACCTGGAGAAAACCATGGGAAAAAAAGACAAAAGGTAATTGCCAAGACAAAATAAACTGTTTTCACAGGCCACCATGCACAAAAGGGTAAATATTCCAATATATAAGATACTTAGATCAAACAAATAAAAAGCAAAGAGCACTGTGATCCTAGTTAAGCAATAACCAGATTGTTTAATGAGATTACAGCATCCACAGGCTTTGAGGTTTTTAGGTGTCCATTGCCTATAACTGACCCTAGCTTGCTGCAGAGGGATATCTTTGGTGAGGTTTCATTTCCCATCAATTTTGTGTCTATCTGCTTAATTTTTCCTTTTAAAACATTGCTCATTTGCGAGAGCCTGGACATTGAGCTTGTCTCAAATATTACTTACATTTCACAGGAAGCAGGTGTGAGAGTCAGAGTGGGAAACTGAACTTGTCTTAGACACAATTGGCAAGCTGAGGTACAACATTTAGAGGGACAAGTGACATGCTGAGCATTTGCTATTCTGGGAATCAATGCGCTGTGAACAAAAGGTGCAATTCCACTCTTTTTTCTACTAAATGAAATTCCAGACATATCGTTAAGAGTTATCCCCAAAAGTCTTTGTTACAATACCATATCTGCCATATAAAAACATGCATATCCAAGAGAATGAAGCAGCAATAAACCCTATAGCAGTAATCAAAATGCCCTTATTAAATTCAATAATTTATGCTTATGAACAACTAGAAACCTAACAGGAAAAAGTAATTTTAAATGACTGTTGAAACACTTCTATTGGTATTCAAAAGCATATGTGGCTTGTAGTGTCAGTATTTGGTCAGTTGTCATTTGCTGACCTGAAGACATACACAGGCAGACCTAAGCCACGCTGCTTTGACCTTTTCACAATTTTCAAATTTTAGTTGTTGGTCATTTCTTTTATTTCCTCTGTAACCTTAATATTCTGTGAGCAACAGAGGAATGGAATGGCTGCCTACTGCAAACAAATACGCTTTAAAGGTTAAAGTAGTGCGAGAGATTGCTGCTGCTGTTCTGCTGTCATTCGCAAACTGTACCGGAAGCTATGACTGGAAGGTGCTGCTCAGATGAGAGGAACAAGTGGAAATAAGGATTGACAGAACTTCAATTAACTCTCATAATAACAGAGTGCTTTACAAACATTAAGATATACTCTCAGCAAGCTATTAATACTTGTGATAGTTTGCAAATAATCCATTTGATACTCATAAAGGGCATGAATGCTTAGTTTCTAAGCCTTTTCTTCTTTTTTAATAGTTCAATATGTTTAGCTACACATCAATTCATAGAAGTTTATTACATAACATAATCAATTTTGCAAAACAAATGTTGCCATGCGGTCTTACGAAGAAGCACATTCTTTGGTGTCTCTTTGAATCAGGACTTACGTATTTTCTTAAGTAAGATTTCTTACATGGACATTCTTAACTTTTTGTTCACACTAGTGGGAAAAGGGATTAATCCCCAACTACAAGCTTAAAACATAGCTTGAAATGTTAAAAGGTTGTTACTTGCACTGTTACTTATATTCCTACTAAGAAATAAAAACCATCTGCAATCTATTACAAATGTAAAGACAAACTAATAGTTTCTAATACTACTAAAAACTCTCCTAGACACAAAACAGATTAACTGCAGTAAATTACTAAAAATGTACTGTATATAGAGTATTCCTCTCCTATTTTTCTTTAAGAAAAAATAAAACCAACAAAACCAACAACCATACAAAAAACCAACAACAAAATCCCACAAGCATCAGCTTTTATTTTCCAATCTAAATGGAAAGGAACGATAAACAAAAATTTACTTTTTCAGTTTAAAAATACACATGATGACAGGGCAGTGACCTTTCAAGTATGGACCAGCTATTCCGCAGGACTTTGGAAATGCTGCAAAAGTTAGTCAGAAGCACTAAGCTTCACTGAGTTAAGTCAGGAACAGCTTTTCAGCTTTTTTACAGACTGTGGTAACAGTCTGTTACCACATATATCTTACACTTCATTACACTCAACCATGCAATAGACAATGCATTTAAGTAGAGCCAAGAACATACTAGTCGTTCAGTAGTGTTTTATCAGTCCAATAGTTCAAATTCCAGTCTCATTACAGGAACCTAACCTCATTGCCAATGCAAATGTTCAAAAGGCTCATTAGTAATACAGATAACTTATTCCAAAGTCTTCCTAACGTCTACCACCTTCTCCCATGCTACACCGCTCCTTTCCACTTCCCCCATGTTTAAAACTTTGACAGCCTTGGCCACACTTAAGCAGAGCTAGTAGGGAACATCTCTTCCTGATCAGTCTGGGTCACACAGGCATTAGTCTTACACAGATTTTTTTATTGCACTGTGCTTCCTGGGACCCTGCTCTGCCAGGGCAACACAAGCCTACACAAATGACAAAAATCTGCTGCTGTTTACCCCTTTGTAGTCCTATTATCAAGCGATAGTGGCTAAAATCCTATTTGGTGGATGAAATTCAAACCTCCCTCCACCCCTCCCACATGCTCACTAACACTGGTTAGCGTTTATTGACTGAGCCAGAGGAAGGCTGTTTTCATGTTATTTTTATGCAAGTATGCAACCTGTAACTTTAACATAAATATTTAACTTGACATAATGCAAAGCTCTAATGCACTTTACCTCCAAAATTTAAAGTAAAACCAAGAAAATCTGTCGAACAGAATAAATATACAAGTGCTGAAATTTGCTCTGAGTGAATACATTAAACCAAAAATAGCAACTAATGGGGTCTCTCAGGTTTGGTTGTGTTATTAGCTGAAGTAAAGATACTTGCCACTGACTTGAAATATTCTATGCTGAGCCCCACACAATTTTAAGCAAACCATTTCCATGGCTTTTCAGACTGGCTGGAAAGCTGATGAGCCTTGAAACTACTACACTATTTTCCCCTGTAGATTTTCCGATCTAAGAAATACACTAAAATTAAGAAAGGCTTAGCTGTAGTTCTTGGCAAACAGAAGATAGCTGGTATGAGAATTAACATAGGGACTTCCTCATAGGTTCCAGCTCATTAGAGAGTTTGACTCCTGGCTCTTTCCTTCTCTTTGTGTACAAATTTTGTCTTCTTTTTTGCAGTTTCTAGGCTCCAACAGATTTTATTTAAGCTGTTTCAAGTTAAACTGTCAGATAACCCACCCCAGAATTCAAGGTGACTGGAAACACAAATGCACATGATCTAGAGAAGAAGGTGTTGCTACAGCATATATACTCTTAATATAAGAGTTGATGTTTACTATTTCTGCCACTTGAACTCCTGATAGCAGTTTAATCAAAACAACTTCAACTACAAACTAACTGTCCAAGTATTCTGTCAGAATCTTGAATTCTGTGGAGAACTCCCAGCACTGCAATCAACATTATCAATTTAGTTAAATTAAATCTGACTTGTATTTATATAAATATATAGAAGCTGACGCTGCGCCTCAGCTGGAAGCAGGAATGACATGCATAGTCTTTTTTTTTTTTTTTTTTTTCAGCTTTTCTAGCTTAGCTGCATGCATTAAGGGCATTTATTACTGCTCACGCCTAATAATACCTGCATAACTGGCCCTGAGGGACTTGGAATCACTGCTGTCATGTGGAGGTTCAGACATTATCAAACATATCCAAGAAAGTCGTGTATTTGTAGCACATACAGCATTTGTTTGAAAGCTAAAATATATTACACAGTCAGAACGTTAACAAGATACCCATGCTAAGCATTAATAATTCTTACAGAAATTCACCATCAGCATTCATTTTAAATGTTGAATAACGTTTGACTAGAACATTTAGCAAAACAGTTACCTATTTCCAGAAATTAAATAAAGTGGAAAACTTTGTCCATCACTTCTTGTTCATCTGCCTTAATATAAAAAAGAAAATAATGGCTGAGGCTGGGATGAATCCCCAGAATGTCATCTGGTCCAACTGCCTATCCCATAGTCTCCTAGACTATGTTGTCCATGAGCATGTCCAAATGTTCTTTTGAGTATCTTCAAAACCGGAGACTCAGTGAACTCTTTTGGGCATTCTGATCAAATGCTCAGTGACAATGAAAGTAGTCGAGCCTGGCTCCATCTTCTTTATACCCTCCCTTCAGGTATTTATATACATCAGTAATTTTCCCCCAAAGCCTTCTCTTTTCTAACTCGATAGTCCCAGTTCTCACCAGCCCTTCCTTATATCTGATGTGCACCAGTCCCTTAATCACCTTTGTGGCCCTTTGCTGGGATCTCCAGTACATCCATATCTCTCCTGTACTCAAAAGCCCAGAGCAGGACGCATTGCTCCAAATGTGGCCTCACCAGTGCTGAGCAGGAGGGAAGGATCACTCTCTCTTGACATGCTGGCAATGCTCTGCAAAATGCAGTCCAGGATAGAGTTCACCTTCTCTGCAGCAAGCACGCATTGCTGTCTCACGTTCAACTTGGCATCTGTTACATTCCCCAAGTCCTTTTCTGCCAAACTGCTTACCAGCTGTGTTGCCCCCAGCATGTATTGATGCATGGGATAGTTCCTTTAAAAGTGCAGGATTCTGCAATTGTTGATCTTCACGAGGCTCCTGTCAGCACACTTGTCCAGCCTGCGTAGATGCAAACATGAGAAGTACTAATTCTCATGCACATGTTTTCCTTACATGCAAATAACATAGGCTTTGTGCTCATGTTTAGTTACAGAAAGCTATGGAACTAACGAAGGAGAACCAACATGCATTCATCCAAACTAAAAATAGAAAGAAAAACATGAACAGGAACATAAAATGCACCAGGACATCTGCTACTCACTTGGGAGTAGGAATGCAGTCACCCCAAAGCTTTCCAAATTGGAGTAAGATATAGCATATACTAAAGTGCACACAGTTAATAATACACTTATTTGATTTTAGATAACAACCCTACAGAAATGTTGGTTTCACAAACTGTTTTGTGGCATTTACTAAAACAAGAATTGAAGAAGTTTAGCACTGCAGAAAGCCGCATTTGGGACCGTATTATGACACCAAGACAGAGATCTACCCTCCTCATTGGCAAGCCTCACAGGGGAGTTTACCGAACGCTCTGCAATTAGTACACAAAACTCACAGCACTGGTGTCAGCTTTCCTACAGTAACTTTTTAATTTAGAGATATGGAGCAAATATACTAAGATAAAGGGAGTAAGAGCATATGACATGGTTTGTTCTGCTGATATCCACTAAAACACTGTTAAAAGATTCATAATTTTTTGAGACAAAGTCTAATAATCACTGGAAATTGCTTACAAGTACAGCTAGATTTCACTCCTGAAGCTGTGACTTTAAAATAAAAGGGAACAAAAAATAATCAGCATCTTGGCAATTTTGCCACATGTCTGTGTATAGCACCAGACTCCCCAAATAATATTTACATTTACAGGAAGGCACAAAGAAAGATCAAGAGTGTAAAACAGTAGCCAGGACCATCTCCGTACTGTGAACTGAGAGGACAGAAGTGAAGTGGCAACCAAAGAGGGCTGTTACACAATGACTGCTCATAAACATGCAATTCTGACATTATTTCAGTCTATAGGCTATTTCTGCTAGCAAATATCACTCACCAACTTACTCTTTTCTTGAAAGACAGCAAACGTTTGCTACCATCAAAGCAAATTCTTGTCTACTTTTTGAAGAGTTATGACTATGTTTTGATGCACTCTGACAGTAAAATGTGTTCAATAGCAATTTAAAAATAAGTTGTATTTTTAAATTGGTGTTAAACTTCTCATAGGGAATAGGTAAGCAGAGCATTATTTGAGTATTGCTGATGCTCCCATTTTATTTCTGTCCACAGATTGATGCACAGGTTAGGTACAAACATGGAACAGATGTGTTTTCAGATTTGTGCATGAGCATGTAAATCAACTTCACACATATTTTGCAGGTCAGTAATTCCTGGACACATACTCACTTGGAGTGTGCTTTGCACAAAAAAGGTAGGCCAACATTTTTTTGAATACAAGAGATAAGCTGCATGAGCAGATAACTAGATCAACATGCTCAGTAATGACTGCTTTCCAAAAAGCACTCTTCAGTACTATAAGCTCTGTGTAGAGCTGTTCTGTCCATGCACACATGTGTAAAGGACAATTGGGATACCATGATGTCTACCAGCCCATTTAGACTTCCTGCTCAAAGTGAGAAGGTTTCTGTTCTGCAAAGGTATCTAATCCTTGGTTAAAGGATTCACTGATACTGCCAGGAAAAAGCGGTGGGTCGTAGTAGAAGGGAACTCTGAAAGGAAGAGAGGCACCCATCTGTCAGCCTGACCCAGTCTCAAGGGAGGTGTGTTGCCTACCAGGGTCTTGGATCAGAGATGTTGAATAGAAGCTACCTGCTCTATTTGGTCCCACTGACTATTACCCACTTCCAGTGAACCATGTGGGTGCTACTGATACAGATAGCAGTAGCCCAGAGAACACAAAGAAAGACTACAGAGCTTTGGAAGATATGGTTAGGGGCTCTGGAGCTCAGATTGTCTTCTGGTCAAGTCTCCAGTATACAAGATAGGACCTTAAAAAGGCGAGGAGGATTAGCAGGTTAATAAATGGTTAGAAGGGTAGTGCTATAGTCAGGGGTTTGGGTACCTTGAACATGAGACTCCATTTAGTAGGCCAGGTCAACTGGGGGCTGGTGGAGCTGGTCTGACAATCCTCAGGGATCGGTGTTGGGACCCGACTTGTTCAATGTTTCTGTCACTGACATGGACAGTGGGATTGAGTGTGCCCTCAGCAAGTTTGCCAATGACACCAAGCTGGGTGGTTCAGTTGATACACTGGAG
>JAOEHY010000169.1:71787-126294 GCA_025447955.1 Psilopsiagon aurifrons | reverse complement strand
CCCTCCCCCCCCCCCCCCAAATGGCAATTTTTGCATGGCAAGTTGGCACCCCCAAGGAGCTCCTCCAAAGCAAAAGATCCTCAACCCCCTAGGGTCACGATTTATTAGTTATTGCGATGGATGAGCACCAAAGCACCTTGGTGTAGCTGACCACTCCCATGACTCATCAGTAGGAACACATCCTCATCCTCCATCCTCGCTCAGATGCGGGAGTTACAGCTATTTAAGGAAACTGCACCACACATCCAATACTGAGGACTTGTCACCCACCTCCTCTAGGGGAGGCAGACATTCAGTTCATCATTAATTAGGTCCTAAACTCACCCTCTGCCTGGTGCTTTTGTGTGCCTCTAATTCATTAGAATATTACTAAGGTACAATTGGAGATAATCGTGCTGCTAGCAGCTTTAGCAGGGCAGTTTACAAGATTACATATAATGAGCATCAGTTAGAGGGAAGTGCATCATGAATTTAACAGAACAGTAAAAAAAAAAGATCAACAGTCCAATTATCTTCTCCTCATGCCAAGTTTCAAATAAAGCCCTCTGAAAGGCCAACACTATAGCACAGTAGGGAGCAGCACAGTGGGCTAAAATTGTGTTATTCCTCTCTTTGTTGGAATAGGAGGACTAACAACTTAGACTGGAAGGCATTTAACTATCTATTTGATTAGTCATTCAAGAGAATGATGGAGGTCACCAAAGCACCATCCAGTGCAAATGCATACCTGACCTCTCATCACATGCAAATGTGAAGTCCAAGTGTGATATCTCCCCATGCTCCTCCTCTCGTCTCTTTCCAAAACTGGGTTTGATACCCAACAACCTGCTTTATCCCATTTCTCTTAAACTATTCAGTTTCCTGCATTTGAAGGCCAAGCTTATAGCAAGATGTTGTGGGGAATGCTGAAGTTGCGCGTGCAGTATTTATAAATACCTATTTTATACTACCCCCCAGGTCATCTGTTTGATATTAGTACATCCAAACACCAACAGTTGAAGCAGAACAAGGGGAAAATTCATGGCAAAATAAAGCTATTTAAAAAAATTAAATTAAGCTGTCTAGGCAGAGACACAGATGGGAGAAACTTCATAGCTGGTGTCTCAGGCATGAGTAAATACACCCCTGCACGCAGATGTTCTGCAGGTTATTTCCAAGGTACAAGCCATCCATGGGAATAAATGAACGAGGCTGGGTTTGCCAGGCAGTTTTTCTGCATCACACACGATACCAGCAAGTCCCAAGGGGTAACAGCCAAAACCAGACAGTGATAGTGTTATCCAGGCAGCAGGGAAGAAGGAAGCCTACAACCCACACAACTTCCCCACCAACCATGTCCTGAGGACCAGACCCAGTGTGAAACACAGGAAGCCGAAGCCCTTTCCTAAGAGCCATTGTCCAGGCAGATTAAAGGAGCTCGCGGCATCCCCAGAGCTCAGGCAGACAAACACTGATGCGTTGCGGGGGTAGCACATAGAGACCAAGTGCAATGGAACTCAAGGGGAACTCTTCAATTAGGAGGACCAAGGAACCAGAGAGCTAATTCTGTAAAGAAAGTGGGAAGAGATAGGTCTGCAGCCTTTCCACCAGCTACTGACATGGTCTGGGTACTGGGGCAAGCTCACGCTAAATGCTAATTACAGTTGGAACAACAGCCTCCTGGGACTGAATGGATTTACACAGGCTCAGCGTGGGAGTGCGGCTCAGTGACAATTTATTTCTTATTTATACTGCAGTACCACTCAGTGGCCTCAAATCATGACCAAAGCAGCATTGTGTTAGATACTGTTCAACCACCCACATCAGCAAAGAGCTTAACCCATATGGCTCACAAGCCAATGTCCTCATTCAGGAAAGAATGTGCACCCAAGCTGACTGTGTTTATCATCTATGAAATGCCTCCCTGTAAATGTGATTCTGTCAGAATTATCATAGTTCTAACCTATAGGGTTTGTGATACTATTTAGACTCTTGGTTTTAAGAAAATATTGGAAGGACCTGTTGGAGGCAGTTTCTCAGGGCACTCTTCCACTGAAAGACTGCTCTATGAATTCAGAATGAACACTTACATGTCTCAAGAGCCATCATAATCTCCCTTATGCCAATTTCTTCTCTAGTTTAAAACATCTGCTATAGTTCGCTTTAAAAGAAAGGTTAGAATTTAATCAGAAGAAGGGAACTAATTCCTCCCATCACCCTTTGGATTTCCAAGGCCCAAACAGAACTAGAGCACAAACATCCAAAGCAATCTCTAGGGAGAACAAACCAGATGCAAACGTTCAGCCAAAACAAGAAAGAAAAACAAATCAGTTAGAGGGTCTCTGATCTGAGGCTTAAAATGGAAACTTTTACAACTTGAATTACAACTTACACTAGACCCCGAATTTATAGTATTTTCTTAGCATTTGTACATATGCCTAAATCAAATCAATAATTAAGCTTTGGGCTTATAGAATACTGTAACAAAGTAAATCCTACCTGGCACGGTATTTTACGGCAGCAAGTTTGCATAGCAATCTATCCATAGCCAAGATTTACTTCACTTTCATTAGCTTAAAGACTAAAACCAGAAGACATTTAATTCATCTAATTTAATATTTATAAATTAAGGAAGTAGGATCATCAGAACTGATTGCTAAAAGCCACTTTCATGCCAAAGAGTTCAACAAAGGAAACTCACCACTGCCAAGAACATCACTTTCAGCACAGCTTCACAATACCACTGTGCTGTGTGACTGGAGCTGTGATGAACCCTATCATGAGGAGAAAAACATCTACCTTTCCCCAGCCATATCTTAGGGGGTATTCATTAAGGTGCCAAAGAACTGAAAAGTAATTTGGAAAGGCTGAGGCAGACTCCTGAGCCCATTACTTTTGCTTTTGTTACTATGTCTGTAGACTTCAAAGAGGATGGATGGATGGATGGATGGATGGATGGATGGATGGATGGATGGATGGATGGGAACTCAAGGGGAGCTCTTCAATTAGGAGTACCAAGAAACCAGAGAGCTAATTCGGCAAAGAAAGTAGGAAGAGATAAGTCTGCAGTGGGAAGAGATAAGTCTGGATGGATGAATGATCTTGTAACATGGTAAGGAAGAAGAAAACCGTGTCACCAAGGCGAGTGAGCACACACAGGCTGCTAATAAAGACCAGGAGCTCACCAGCAAAGTGGAGCACCTCCAGCTCTCATCCCTTTCTCAGAGAACACGCAATACGCACTTCGCTTCTTTGCTGTGCTCATGCAATGACAATGCCTTATGTTACCTCTCAACCAGTAAAAAAGCAGATAATAAAATAAAATGTTATCTCAGCTGCAGACAATTTTATGACTACTCTACTCCCCATTTTTACTAAAAATACTGTCATTTAAAGAAAACCATTTATTCTGTCCTCAGCTATGAAAACAAATTTTGTTTTCTGAGGACAACGTAAGAGTAACTTAAGCCTTTTCAAAACATGCCTCTATGAAAGCAGGCTCTTTCGTATTAGCCAGATGAATGCAGGACTATTTTTCCTGCTTGACTTCGTCCTTTCAGCTAAAGCTGGGGAAATAGAAAGGTTGGTTTTCGTTTATGGGAAGAGCAAGTCACCTCTTTTAAATGCATAAGAAAACCAAAAGGTCTAGTTTGCTAGGAGTTACAGCTCTAAATGTACAGGATCACTTGCAAAAAGTCATGGGTGATTTGATCACTTTCAGTACTTAATCCAAAGCAGATTTGGAAAAAGAGATATTGATCCCCAGAGAGGAAAGCAAAAGTGGTGAAAATGCTCTTTCAAAGAGGTTACTGCCTGCCCGCCAAAAAAAAAAAGCAGGTGTTCAGGAGAAGGCTGTTTTGTTTGCACCTTCATATAAGCTGCATGAAGTTAGCTCCCATCCTTGTTTGGAAGTAAAGGAGGCAAAGCAGGGAAGCCCCTACATGTGCAAGAGGGAACAGGTGAATAATGGGCAAAAGCCAAGAGTAAGAAAGCATGTTGAGAATTTAACTAGAAAGCAGATTTGTGGAAGCAGGGAGGTCAAGAGGCCCATATATGTGCACTGATACCTTGTGAGTCCCTTGCTGTTGAAATAAGCCCATGTACCAGACCATGCTGCTACAAGCCACAGCTTATACACCTGCATTTCGCCCCACCACAAATGCATCACGGTTAACACCTCACTCAGCAGAGACCTGAGCAGATGCCTGTGTATCTGATTTGGGGATATGGCTTGGGTGAGCTGCTGCTGCCAGGAGCATTGCTCAGGGGCAAAACTGACGCTGCTGCGCTGAGAGGGTAATTGCCTGCTGTCAGCAAGCAAGAGGGCAGGACTTTCTGAAAAGAGGGTGGCCTTCCTACAAAAAACAGTGTCTCTTCTGAGGATAGGACACAAACTCTTACTGATTTTCACGTATCAGCTGGAAATCAGGGGGCCTGCTGCTGCAGGCTACAGGGTCCTCCTTACTGACAACAGGTAACTCCAGAAATCAGGGACTGACCAGGAGAGATACAGGTTTGGCAATAGGAAAACCATCAACAATGAGAACTAGTGGGACACGGAAATAGGCTGTCTAATAATGCTGCTCCATGATACTACAGGCTACATGAAGTACCCATCAGGATCAGCCTGTCAGACCAAAGTGATCCAGTCTTAGGACACAGGACTGGATGAATTCTTTGAAACTCTTCTATATGAATTAATTATGTGAATGGATTATGTATCTATAAGTGCATATATGTGTACATATATGCATACATGTATATATGTATGTATGTGTGTGCATATATATATACATCCCATCCCTGGCAGTGCTCAAGGCCAGACTGGACAGGGCTTTGAGCAACCTGGTCTAGTGGTAGGTGTTCCTGTCCGTGGTAGGGGGTTGGATCTAGATGAGCTTTAAGGCCTCTTCCAACCCAAACGATTCTGTGATTCCACTTACATATAAATTATTGATCTGGGGGCATGGGAACATGTCATACTTACTTCCCTTAATACAGTTTGCAGCTGTGACTGGTCTTGCCTGGGAAGAAAAGGAAAACAGCCCAAAACCCCTTCAAATGATTTACACTTTAAAAAATCCCAGAGACACAATCCGGTGCCACGCATCCCATACCCAAGGACTGCGGTCAACCAACACCTTTGGTCTCTTATGTAAGGCTTGAGTCCCCTGTTCACAGAGAAGAGAACAGGCTTCCCCCTCATGCCTAAGAAAATCTTCCTAAGGTTAATCTGCTGGTTGTTAAGTAACTTAGGCCAGACACCGAAAGGAGACGGGATCACATGCATTAGATTAGCAAGCTGCATATACATGGATGTATGCATCTCGTGCTGCCCATGCAAGGGCGCCAGGGAGATGTGTGCTCAAACCTTCCTTATACTCTACTACAGCTGACACGTTCCATGGGGCAATCCACAGAGCGAGGTCGAGGCAAAGGGGACAATGAATCTTGTTTTGTCTCCCTCGGAAAACATGCCTGTTTTGCTCTCCCTTCTCCCCCTTCCCCTTCCTTCCCAGTGAAGGCCCGAGGCTTTTGTCACCAGCAGGGCCAGGGTGGCGTCGGGGATCTGAGCTACCAACTTTCCTGAGGAAATGCCACTGAGATGGTATCATCAGATCCTTTTGAGACTAGAGAACAGATAAGCCCACACTCTGGGAGATAATTACCCATTTGTGCTACAAGCATATTTTCTTTTGCAATAGCCAGACTTTTACTCTTAAACCACTAGGCAATTTTTCTCCCTCAGGAAGGTTAACCTGCTATTATAAAAAACACTTATGGAAAGTGCCTACTGAAGGCTCAGGATGCCACAGATGAATACAGATTATTCCTGCCCCAGCTTGTGCCCACCACTGTGAATCACGCTCCACCCTGCAACGCTGAAGCCCCTCTTCCCCCTCCTCTTGCCTCTTCTCCATCAACTCATGCCTCATCTCCAAAGCCTTCTTCTCCCCAAAAAGAGGCAGGGCATCCCTTGGCAGCTTTTGGTGGTGCAGGAGCCTAGCAGGCTCAGGTGAGGTTCATACGTGGCTGTGGCCAACCCAGGTTGTAACACAGGTCAGTCCGGCCAAGCATCCCTGTCTCTGGCACAGCTCTCCCCCATCTCGAAGCATGTTTATCCAGACAGCCCCGACACCAGTTGGCTCCCACCACAATGCTGGCAGGAGCACGCCATAATTTTGCTCAGCCGTAAGAATTTTAAACCGTGCTTAAGCATGCTTGCTAACCACACTTGAAAGACCTACCAAAGTGCAGCCAAAAATGACTGAAGCCCTTCAGCCAGCCAAAGGGCACCGTGGATAAGTAAGAAAATAAATAAACACGCTGCCACAGACAATGAGAGCCTATCTGAAATATTTCAAAACCAAATAACAGCATAAGGAGCTTCAATGGGATTTCTAAGTCAGTGCATGGGAGCACCATGCTTACAGGAATGAGAATTTAAGCGCTGATCTACTTCTTGAGGCTAGCACAGGGACTTCTGACAGGAAGAGTGGGAGGGAAAAATAAAGAAGAAAAAAGTGATTAGGAACAAGGCCTGACATTTGCTCAAGTCAGCAGAGGAAGTCTGGTATTTTCGAAAAGGAGCTGTGACTGCGAGTGCAATGGGAGATGTGTTGATACCACAACACCATCAGTAACCTTGCTGGGGGCAATGCCAGAGCATCATGGGGCACCAGGGCCCTGCAACTACCAAGCAGGTACCCAGGGGCAAATCCTGTGTGTCTGCTTCAGGCTACCTACCCCTGCAGGCTTCTGCTGCCCTCCAGGGCATCCCAAAACCTCTGCCACCTTCTTAAGAGCCTGGAACAAAGGGGCCTCTCCATGGCAGGAGAGATAAAGTCCAGAAGGACAAGCCATGTGCCCCAACAAGAGCACAGTGGGAAGGGTGTGAAGGCAAGAGAGCAAGCTGCTGCCCTCACCTCAATCACCCCCAAAACCTCACTGTCTCTGCAGCCAGCAGTGCAAATGGTATCACAATAGCCATGGCATTTCATTAGCACCAGCACTGTGGAAGACTGAGTAGTAGCAATGTGACTTAAAAAGTAAGAACTTCAATAAAATGAACTAAACAAGTAGCAAGAAGCGGACAGTGATTTTTGGAAGATGGATACAGTGCACATTGCAAAATGCAAGTTTCTTTAAGCCCTCCCAAGAAATGAGAGCATGTGAAAAGTCACACCTCTCACATGTGAAAGTTTGAGCTGCCGGCCCCACAACCCCTGGGAATTCATTTAGAAACCTATGTGAGAGACTCAAAGATTTGTTGTCGAAGCCATGCACATACACAGAGAAAACCCCTTCCTTCAGTCTGTCTCTTCCACACCCCTCCAAACCAAGGAAAGGTTTATTATCTGGCAAGGGATAATAATGCTCAGTATTTGTAACAACTGGCCATATCAGATGCTAATGATTACATAGAGGTTATTCTATGGCACTCATAAAACATTCAGGGGTGGCAGCCTGCTTTCTTCCCAAAAGGTGAAAAACCTTCCCATAAGAATAAAAGCTTTGACAGCCTAAGTTGTGAGAAGTTCTGGCTAAACTTCAGTACACAAAGCTGTGAAAGTGGCCTGTTTTCTTCAAAACTCAGGGCAGGGTTGTGAGGATCCCCAGAGCTGTGTGAGCTCAGGATCTCCCTGAAGCCCAGTAGCCTGGAGAAGGAGACGGATGCACTGAGCAAAATAACCACAGTACTCCACGAGGGAGCACAGCAGTAAGTTCAACTCACATCTGAAATAGGTAATACCTTTCAAATGTCTGTAAAACTTGTAAGCCAGGGGCAGGAGAGACTGAATCTCGCATACTTATAAACAGGACAGTAACACGGAGCTTTCCATAATAGCTGGTTAAGTACGCAATGCAGGAAAGACTGACCACTGATGCCAACTCATTTTTTCCTTAAAACAAAGCAAAGACATGTCCTCATCTCCTACAAAAGGGATTAAAACCAAAACCCATGCATAACCTAAAGCATGAATTCCTGTAGCTGCTTGCAGCTGCTGTAAGCTCTACCAATCGCCAGCCTGAGACTACCAAGGCCAAGAATTCACCTTCCCTTCATGTATTATTCCAACCTTCAAAAGAGTAACAGGTAACTCTGTGTCACTCCCAGTTTCTTTCCTGATGTCCCCACAAAGCAAAGAGGCCTGCGCTAAACAACAGTTAAGTTGTATTTACCTCTCCTTCCTTTCATCGGATACAGGGAACAAAGGTCAAAAATGTGCAGTTGTCCAGCTCCTTCTGTAAAGATTAATGATGGAGCTCAGAGAATTAATACCTGCTGCACTTCCGAAACGGCCATGTGGCTTTAAATCCCTTAAAACAGTCGTGCTAAGTTTAAAATGTTAGAGGGAGTTCAGGTTTGAACAGGTCCAGCCACTCTGTGTCGCACATTTGGCACCTGGGACTTAAAACTGAGCTTGAAAAACAGAAGGATAAGTAAAAAGGCTAAAAATGCAGAGGCAGCAGTTGAGCCTCAGCCCTGGAGAGCGGCTTCACTCCATTCCTTACAGCCGGCACAAGGTGGTCAGAAAAAAGGCCAACAAAAGGAGAAACCAGCTGAGAGGATTTGTAAAGAGAAACCAACAGGCACAATACTGAAAATTTTCCTGTCTGCCGAGAAGGGAAAAATCACACAAAAACCTCAACCCTGCCGGAGAGGTCATTAAAGACAGATGGCTCATGTGGAGCATTGGTAGAGAACGCTCCTCTGAAGCACAGGCACCAGCATCAATCACCCCCAGGTATCTGCTGGCACAGGTAGGTCCACATCAGCAGCAAGCGGGGCTGTCAGCAGGATCCGTGTGCAGCATCCTGTCAGGACAGAAAACCCAGGTCCCACCAACCAATACCCACAGCCCCAGTGAGCACAGCTGGACCTGGGGAGACAGAGGACAATGACAACAGCACAGCCATGAATGATTATTGCATCGAGAATTCCTGGATGGGTATCAGCAATCTACCAAAAACAAAAAAAGGAAAGAAGGGCCCAAACCGAACCACCAGCTACACTCATTAAAACCCTAAAGACATCTGGAGAACTGCCCTTTCTGCAGCACTAAGTCATTGGCAACTTCATCTTAACTCAGATGGAGATTTCCCCCTTCTCCACGCCAAATTTAACTGCACAAGAGAGAACTGGATCATGCTCAACAACAAAAATCAGCCAAGGGCCTGCAGCAGGGTTGAGGATGGGGGAGATGGGGAGGGTGGGGGTTGTAAAGATAAGTAAATCCTTTGCTTTGCACGTCTTGTCATTATTTCTCCCTTCACTGCCATCACGTGAGCCTGGACACTGAACAAAGGCCCTTTGCTGGGCTATCCACAAGGAGCCCTTTAAGCACTTCTGCACAGCCAAGTATCCTTCCAATCAGCCTTTAAACTGTGACACTAAAGTAAAAAAACCCCTTTTATACAACAATGTTACCCCTTCACCATGCACACAAAGTGACATGGCTGGGGCACATGCACCCCCAACTGCCCGGGGAGAAAATTCCTCAATTTAGCCATGCTGTCTGGCCCCCTGCATCCATCCGCATGAAGATCAGAATCTTCATTCTTCCAAGTGTTTGGCTAACTTGCTAACTTAAGGGGTGCAATCTCTCCTGCATGGTACCTGGAAGAGGACAGTTAGTTAATTTAGATACCCACTGCAGTGAAAAACAACTTGCTCTCCTCAGCCCAATGCTAACCAGAAGCAATGTTCTACAGGCAAATACAACCTCAACCCAGAGTTCAGAGTCAAGAGGTGCATGGAGGATTTTTGCCCAAGGATCAATACAAGGCCTGAACCCTTATGGCTCAACATGCAACACCCTGACAGTGATCATGCACATCTTTGTCCGTGTGCCCGTGCATCCATGTGCGCTAGCAAGCCCTGCAGCACAACAGGAGGGTCTGCACAGGAGCCGACCTGGTCCTGAGGAGCAAAACCCTGCAAGATGCTTGAGCAACCCCTGCCTCACTCGAGCCAAGTCACCTGATTTCAGAACTACAAAAAGAGTCAAAATGTGCAGAATCAGGCTCCAACATAAAAAAATCAGCTCCTCTGCTTCAACCACAGCAATCCTTGCCTGCCAGTTCTTTTTAATCGCTAGACTGACAGCCATGTGGTGAAGTCGACATCGCCAAGTACTTGTCATTTCATCGGTGCTGCCAATTCCCATCTTGCTGAGACAATGACACATCAAAAATAGCTTTCATCTGTTTATATACTGCATGCTCGGCAAACTATGTCACCAACTGCTGGTGTGGAAAAAAAAAAAAGCCTTTTTTTAATAATATCCATCCTGGAAAAAAAAAATTACATACTCTCTGAAAAATATGAAAAATGCATTCCGTATTTTGGGAAACCTTCATTGCATCCCATATTTCACATTTCAGATTATTATATCCTGAAAATATTTATTACTGTAAAACATAATAATTCCCACCCTTTGCTAACAAGGAATTCATGATCCAAACTTTTTTTCAGCAAAATGCTGGTTTCTGAGGCTTCTGAAAAATATTCAGGAGACGGAAGCAGACACCCGAAAGCATTTTTCATCATAAAAATGGGAGGGGTTTGCAGGTCCAAACAGATGCCAAGAACAACATACACAAAATTTCAGCCTTTCGTCACATTTTCATCGGTCTCTCTGGAAGACATACACTGCATGAGTCACATCCTTTTGTTCCTGTCTTCCTAGGCTGTTCAAATCTGCTGAGCTATTTCTCCATGGACAGCGCAACTGGAAAAAACCTCCTGCTCCCTACTGATGTGATGAACATCTGAGTTTGTGAACATAAGAATACACCATGAAATGCTTACTTATGCAGTTTTTGCTTTGTTCTTTCCTCCTTCTACATGTAACACAAAGGTTAAGAACACTTTAAAGGACCAAACTCCATACGTGAACATTTGAATGCGTATCTATGCGTAAATCCATAAATTTAGAAAAGAGGTTGGAGAGCCAAATTAGAAAATTACAGCAGATAAACCCTACAGCTGAGAAACTACAGCCAACAAACACCATGTGGCAAGCAATGCCTAAAAGTCACTTTGATTCTTCATAAAATTCATCCTGTACGTTGTTGAGAAGTGTGACAGGAACTGCAGAAATTCAGGAACAAGATCTCTTTCACAGCTAAAAAGAACATTTTCAAAGCTGAAATAACTTCTTTTTTTAAGTCTCAAATTCACTGTTAACAGACAAATTTTTTATCAGAAGTGCTCTTCATCTAACTGTAGAACACATCTAAGTGTTTCAGCAAAAATGAGATTTGTAGCAGTTTCGGAAGGGAGTCTCATCTGAGATTGCAGGAGACTGCAGGCTCCGGGCCCGACTTACGGAGCCCTCCTGACAGCCTCATAAATCAGAAAAACATATTTTTCCCACTTGTAGATTAAAATAAAAAACCACAATTTGGCGATAGCATGCTTTTGAGCAGCCGTGTTTCCAAAGGAAAAAGGACTGTTTACACAAGCCTGATACTCTAACAGACAGACACACACTTATCATTAATAACGCCTGGCAGATGGAAGCAGGCTGCGTGCGCCTGCAATGCAATCCACAGGTCATCAAGCTGCCAAGGTGTAGGTGTAATTCTGCTATCTCACAATGAGGGGAGATGAACAGCAGAAAGATGAGGCTGTGCCAGCTGCAGACGGCTCTTGGGCGCTCCTCCCCAGGCAGAGAAATCCACCTCGAAGAGCCACGCCACCATGCTTCTGCCACTGTTTATAGAGCAGCAAGTTCAACCAGTACTTTTTTACACAGCCGGAATCCTTCCCACAGGATACCACTGAAGCCAAAGGTGGAAACATGGTTTATACCAAAAGGGCTATTAAGCACGGATGAACTGGGTGCAACCTTGGTCAGAAAAAAAAGAAAGCACCCACCCTGCACCCCCACCATCAGCTGCCAAAGGTTGATATAGCCTATGGGAGTTCTCTCTCTTTCTCTGTATATGTATTTTTAATCCTTTTCTCCATCGCTGGCAAGTATTAGAGACAGCAGCCTACACATTACAGACCTGTAGTCTGATCCCACACGGAAGCTCTTAGGCTAGTCCAAATACACTTAGATTTTTGTGTAGAAACAGCTTAAGTTCTTGGAAACAGGCTTTTACATCAAGAGTGGCAGCTCACTGGTATCTCAAGAAGTAGGATCCAGAACTAAGTGCAGCTAAGGAGATGTAATGCTGACATTAAGCAATAAGCAAAGGAGAAAGCTCCCGTTTTCTCTTTATTGGGATTTAATATCAAGTTGGCTAAGTGGAGTTGCACAGCTCAATGGAAAAAGCAGATGGTTTCTTTTTCCCTACTCCTCCCAGTTTTTTGGGTATCTTCTTTCTTATGGAAGAAGCAGCAGGCAAGTTAAAATGGTCCTCTGCTTCCCTCAGGACCAGCCAGCCTGGGAGCAGAGCTTAGAGAAGTTCTTTTGAAGCACTGCTCTGAAAGCAAAAGCTCTCCCCTGAGGAGGAAGTGGTGTGGAAGAGGGCACTGATAACATGGACATCAGCTGCTGGTCTGTTCTCACAGTCCAAATCGAACAAGTATAAATAGGAAAGAATTATGTATGCATTAAGACTCAATTCATATTTTAAAATACTATTAGCAAAAGATTGGTAGGAGATCAAATGCAATGCCCCTGTGTAACTGCTGGACTCATTTGGGTTTTATTTTCTTGGAGTTTTTTTTTAAGTAAGTATATTCCACAAGAGGAAAGATATTCACATATGGTTAAATTTTAATTCGGTTAGTTATATAAACTACATGCCACTATAAAATTTCTCACCAGTAGTTTCAATTCCATCATCACAAGCTGTTATTCACTTGCCATGATTACACGTTCTGCCCCATGCAAGAAGTTTCTCCTTCCACTTCAAACATGGGTTAAGCAACTAACAGACGCAGTTCAATTAGACTGTAAAACAGAACTTGGTGAACTTTCCGAGTATAGAATACACTAAAATTAAGCCTGCCTTTGCTGTCAACCTGTCATCAACTTCATCACGTACCCAAAGGTAACATAGTTCAAAACTGAGGTAGGGCATAAGAACACCGCATGAAAAAAGACAAGGCAAATTATCTCTCAGTTTATTATTCCCTACATTAGACTACAAATACAAGATTCTATTTGGTTTTTTGTAAAAATACAGAACAAAGCCTCTACAGAAAAGAATCCTCATTAAAAACCATCCTAAAATGCCACAGAGCAATCAGACAAAATGCAGTCTTCCCATGAAATCAGAAAACATGCTCTTAGCATAAAAATAAAGATCTTCATGAGATGGACTTTTATTCCAAATTTAAAAGTAATTAAAATGTATTATATGCCAGTGTTGGATGGGGCCAACTATATGACTCAGTTTTCATGTCACCTTCCATCACAATGACGAATCCGCTCTTCAAGATGAAGTCCGAGAGCTACAGGTATAACTGCTAGCTCTAATTAACTCAAACGCAACCGTTTCTGGTTCTTTGGTAAGTAAAATAAACTGGACGCAGGTTTCTCCCATTTGTGACACATCTAATTCAAACAGGAAACTTTTTGAATCTAGGATTACAAAAATTTAATTGATAAATTGGAATAATTTGCCCCTTTAAGCCCCTACTCAATGAAATTATTTGTGATCCTAAACTTGACACCATGTCAGTGTTTTCCTTGGTATCAATGCCATAGCACATCCATCCAAAACTAAAGATATTTTTTATACAGCAGCCTTCTACATACATGAGTCTAAAGGCATGCTTCCAAGCAATCAAGCTGAACAAACATTGGGAGGAGAAATATAAGGGAGAAGGAATGAGACTAAAATTGCCACTTTTAACAGAGATTATAGTATTTGCTGAGTAGTAAGTATAAGCCTGCCACAAGAAGGTGTTTCCAAAGACTGGTTAATGTGTGCATGCAGCTCCCAAAAATACAGGCTAGGATAAAAATATTTATTTATATTTATTTTTTAGCTACAAAGGCACCCCAAATAACACACTTTACTGACAGCCTTAACTTGTGGCAATCAGAATAGCTTAAACTGCTATAAATAATCTCCAAGGAGAGCAATAATGTACAGTCATCTCCAAAACAGCGAGCAGGGGTCGGGGGGGCAAAGAGCTTACCAACATTAAGCACAAGCATCTCAAAAAGAGCAGCTTCCAGCTCCATCCAATATATGGCACGTTTACACGTGACCTGTAACCCACTGCTGAATCCCCGGGCTGGGATTCTGATCTCATTCAATCTGGGAATTATTTAGGATTTGGCCAGTAGAACCCAGAGCAGAGTTGGATAGTAAATGCATACCTATCCTTTGGAGAGCAAGATTAGCCTGAAGAATTATTCTTTCTAAAAGACTCAGAAGAAAACTGAAGTGTATGACAGCCATGCTGTGAAAAAAACAGTACTTTTTAAGGGATGCCAAAACCAGACAGATTTACAATTGCTGAAAAATGAAACCTATGGTAGAAACCTTTTTCTTTGTGCTGGAGCTACCTAATAGTTGGATGCAATTTCTGGCCCCTCTGAGACTATTCTTTTATCCCTACAAACTGGCATTGTGATAAAGTACTATCACACTCCGCTTGTGCATGTTTTACCTGCACAAAGAAGGGATGGCAAAAAGGAGCTGCTGCAAGAATAGCTGTGCATCTACCAATTTATTAGTCCTGGGCAAAGATACTCAATGTAGTAACTTGGGGTTTGTGTATTTTTGTGGGGTGGAGGATAACATCTCATTTCTGTCAACATGACCCAAACACAGTTATTAATGGAGCCAAAGCAGATGAGCTCTGGCTGGTTGTTCTGTGGTAGCTGAAGGTCTGCCTTGTACCAGGTGTCCACTCACAGCTCATCTGCAAGCACTCATGGAGGTGCCTGGCTGTTCCTTCGTATCTCAGTTAGGTTGTGCATTTAAGCGAATTAAAAAGGCAGTCACAAATGCTAGCTCAGTTAGTTGCTTTGCCAATAACTTGAGTGCAGGAATTTAGTGAGGAGTCCAAAGGTCTTTATCCTGCAACCCTGGACCATCCGTTACAATGGAGAATCAGCAGCTCAGCACACCAGCAACTGCTTGTTTTACACTGAATATGGGAAGCACATGAATTTTTCTACCAAAACAGAGCATACAGGCCACATGATCCCTCTTCATGTAATTAATCAGGAGGTTTTTTGAATTTAAACAAAACTATGGCAGAAATTTCCTTGTATCATTCAAATCTCACCAGAAAAAAGCAAATTCTGGTTTGCTGCAGGCAAAGGATGCAAATATCCTTAAAGAACCCTAAAGACAGGTAAGCAAATAAAAGATTGGCCAAAAAAGCCAATGCCATCTGCACTCCTTTATTGTACTTGAATGAGACAAAGAATCGGAGGGTCACGGTTATACCAACTTGCTTTCCCATTGTCTTTTCAATCGTATTTCCTCACAGAAAAATAACTTCATGCTAGCAGGTTTGAGAGGGTTTTTTTGTTTCTTTTTCAACCTATAATATAGCTACAGCAGTTCTTCATCTAAGAGGCATCTAATCATTTGTTCCCCTTCTGAATTCTGTAAGCAAGCAGACCTTGACAGAGAGCTATTAACACCCACATGATTCATGGCACCAGACAGAAAGCAGAGCGAAACCATCATTAAAAAGATAAAGGAGAGAAGCTGAGTTCCCTAAAAAAGGGATTTATTTAGGAACTGCTTTATTAATGCAATTTATAACCATAGAATGGTTTGGGTTGGAAGGGACCTTAAAGCTCATCCAGTTCCAACCCCCTGCCATGGGGAGGGACACCTTCCACTTGCTCAAAGCCCCATCCAACACTTCCAAGTAATATAATGCAGTACACTACACTGGAAAACCATTTGCATGGCGGACAGTCCCACAGCAGTGCACAAAAAAGGCAAAAAAAGAAAAGTAAACTCCACAAGTTGGGGAAAATCAATTTCCAAGACCCACTGCCAGCCAGTATAAATGATGCTGCTCCACAGCCCTTGTTTTACTCTTCTTTGTTTGTAACTAAAGACTTGTGTTAGCCCTTTTTTTGTTATTTCAGAGAAACCCACGAAGCACCCAGTCAAACACGAAGAGAACAGGTTTCCTATGCACTGGGACACCTGGTGACAGGAAGCAGGCTGCTCAGAAACAAGCATCCCAGGACATGCCCAGCAACTTGGACCAGCCTTTGCGCCCTTGGGCAGGGGCTTTTCTGAAAACATGCTTGGAAAGCAGTATGTAAAGAGGGTACCAGAAGGAAGAACAACTAAGCAGCTAGGCCTTTGCACCCCGCAGCTGGGCTTCGGAAAGGGCAGCAGCCTGCTGCCCTTCTCAGCGCTGCTTCGAATGGCAAACCCAACATCACTGACAGCAGCAGGCCACTATTTTTAACTACACAACTGGGATCATCTGCTCCCTAAAGAACTCTTTAATTGCTCTTTGCCTGACAACCCCATTCCCCTTTCAAAGCAACCAGGTCTTGAGCATGTCACCACAACAGCCCTGAGGTCCCTGAAACACGAGCACATATTTCTGGAGTCTTTTACTCTGGGTTTTTTCCAGCATCAAGAAAGTCTAGACATGTAAGTACTGAACAAGTCATAAGAGACACCCGAAAAAATAAATCAGAACATCGACTACACACACCTTCTACCTAAAAGTCTGTGTTATTTTAATACTACCTTGCTGCAGTATGGCAAGGAGAGGCAGGGAAGCCATGCAGCACCAGCACAACCTGGACCCTGTGCTCAGCTATTCCTGCCTACTTATGGGAAAAAGAGAGGGGACGTGCTACATCTGAGAATGCACAAAAACATTTCAAACACTAATATTTCAGCCTTAACACGCCCCCTATGAAAACTAAAAGGACAGAAGCCTTCACAAGGAAAGAGGCATTTCAAAGGGGATCCCTGCTTGGCAGTCACAGAAGCAGGAAGCTGCCCATTCCATACCCTACATCAGAGAGCTGACAGCGTGGGCATCACCCAGCCCCGCATCGTGCCCACACTGCCAGCAACTCAGCACAGACTTCCACAGCAAGTCACACCACTGCCTCCCACCACGGACGGCTGTTCCTCCAATACCTGCAAAACCGGGATCACAACCCCCGAGCTAATCCTGCGCAAGAGGTAGCATTGGTAAAGCACTTAAAGGAAAATGAAGTGCTGAGGAGGAAGAAAATAAATATTTGGCAAACACTACTCCGGTTTACAGCAGAGGTTTATAAACGTTGTGAAATAAACTTTTTTGTTTGTTTTTTTCCCCATTAAAACACCCACTCCCGCACTTGTGGAACAATCCATGGAAAACATTCTTCCTCCCTTTCCCTCTGCCCCCAGCCCTTTTCCACTGGCTCTGGAGGTAAAAAATGAAATATATGAAGAAAGTTTCCACTGCAAGTTTTGGTTTCTGCCTTCACTTAAAATTTCATCATGCCCCAGCTATTTCAAACATCCCCAGCCAGTCCAGAGCTGCAAATGACACCCATCCATAATGGGAAAATTGAGTGCTTAAAATTAAGTACCTCTCACTTAGGGCAATGAAAACAAGAAGTCCCAACAGTTTGGCATGTTCTTTCTCACTCTGTGCTTCTATAGCTTCCTACTCTCAATGAAACTTAGGGAGAGATTGATGTTTATTAGTACCCTCTGTCCTAACATTAATTATTCTCCTATTACACACTCATACTGGCGCAAGTGCCTTCCTCTATTATATGAACACTGTGAAGCCATTTAGCTACCCTCTGGTCTACTGTCCTGCCTATGATGTTATTTGGAATATAAGGACAACCCAACAGTCCCAACTTTGACATCTCCTACTACCCTGAAGAGCTGCTAAGTCTCCTTCAAAAAGGTGGCTGCACGCAAGACGCAGACAGAATATTCCTGCTTGGAAAATCACAGCTGCACCTTCAGGGAACACGGGGTTTCACAGCCATATAAAATGAGAGTTTGCACCTCAGCCACGCAAGAATCACAGGAATATGTAGACTCTATACAGACAAGCACACGTATTTACCATGTACTGGGTAGAAAAGGGAGCACAAAAGCATCTCACCGCACTGCTGCAAGCAGAAAGCAGTTCAGGTTTACACAACCCTATTTTCACCAACCTACTGCAAGAATATTAATGCTTAAATACCAAGACCAGAAATACTAATGAGTACAAAAGCCATGTAATCATTTTCCCAGATTAAATCCATCTGTCCAACAGAATCCATCTGTCCAAGGAGCTTATTAAGGCTGGAGTAAGTCCTTTATTAGTCGGGTTACTAGGATCCAAGCCTTATCTCTGTCACCTTCAAGTCCTCCCTCCATGTAGAGCTGCCTGTCCCACACACAGTGAGGCTTTGCCATGGCTCCTGCTGCTCCACATCTCCTTCACCTCCCAGCTACATGCAGGAATACCATGGAAGTGGAGGGTCCCATTTTCCTTCTCTTGTCCTGCTTACTTGTGTTCAGGTGTTTGATGCTCAAAGGGAAGAAGCGATGCTCTGAATAACTCTTCCCACCCATAAAAAACAAGGAGAACCCCAGTGCAAGCACCCCAACCTCAGCAGAGCCTGAGCTTTCAGCCACAGCACAATCCCACCTCTGTGCCACACTAGCTATAAAGGGAGTCACTCAAACCCAAACCGGGGCTAAAAAGAAGGCGAGTAAAGTCTTTCTAAGTCCAGGAGGCCACGGTCCCAGTGGGGGGCCTTGCCTTGCCAAAGAGCAACAAAGCAGGAGGGAGGTGAACAGTGCCTCATCAGTCTCCCCAGCCACTATTCGGAAGCTGGCAGGCGACTGGAAAGCCAAGAGACTGCTAAAGTTCAGCTTTGTTCACTATTTGGCACGGCCAGGAGCGGCGGCCCAGGGAAACCAGCACTGGGAACATTTACAGGAGAAGGGTCTCCCAAAAATGGAAAGGAGGGGAGGAGGGGCTAAACAGAGACATATTCCCACCACAGATGCCAGAAAAGAAAGGAAATGACCAGACAGATTTAAAAAAAGAAAACAAAAATTGCTCAAAGCAATTTAAGCGAGGTTACATCAGGCAAGAGAAAAGGGCATAGATCAGTTTAATTTGGAAGGGAAATTGCAGCACCTACCAGCTTGCAATGCTTTTTTTGTTGTTGGTTTGGGGGGTTTCTTTCATTGTTTAAATAAAATCCATCAACAATATGCTACAATTACAATATAAGCCACAACTCCTGCTCCTTTGCAGAGATTTGTTGAGGGTTGGTTTATTCTTCCTGAACCCGACAGGAACATTTTCCTGTGCTTTATAAACTCTCTATAAAATAAAGAAATACACGTTTACATGCTGACAAACCAGCTGATATACTGCAGCAGACAAGAAACAGTGCTAGGAAGAATTAAGTCAAAACACCCCAAAGTGGTGGCATACCCGTGTTTACAGATGATGATCTCTGCTACAGGAAGCCAAAGCAAGCTTCAGAAACTCAGGGCTGCATCAGCCAGAACACAAAGCAGAAACCACCACTGTAATTTCTGTGCTTTAAAGACAAACTACATCAATAACAACACAGGCTCCAATGTAAAGAGGTTGATATAATTGCTTTGATTTTAAGCACTGTACCAATAGGAATGGGGAAGACAAGCAACACACATCCTCCATCCCCTGTGGCGGTGCCTCTAGGCTATCACAGGGGTGGCCCATTAAGACAGTGGTGGACCATAAGACAGCATCGAAGGGGCCTGCGGGGAGGATTTCCAACACACAACCAAGCCCCAAACCTAGCCTATGTTTTCTATAGTTCAGTGAATGTTTGTGCTTATCCTTAAAACAAGATCTCCTAACCAATAAAGCCCTGGCATTTTTCTTTCACCTCCCAGCTGGTCATTCTCCTTCACATTTGGAAACACTGGATGGAAGGGGCTACATCCAGCACGAAGACATGTGCATGAATTGTATGTGAGTGCTCATGAGCTGGAGAGATTAAAAAGGGAAGAGTCTTGTACCTCCCTCCTCGTCAAGGCTGGGACAGACAAGTTGGAAGAGTTATCTGTGAAACTCCACCCTGAATTAGAATACACATACAAAGAGCCAGTACAGCATAACACTGTACCTGACCCATTTCACCCATTTGGCTGGGCTTATTTTAGCACAGTGAGATGAGCTGAAAAGGAGTGTCTCGTTTTCACACACATGTGTAACCATGCCTTCCCGCCCTTCCAACTAAGAGGAAGGAACGTCAATTTTCATTCCATCGCTTAGGACACCTAAGTCAGAACCACCTACTTCTCGAAAACCGAGACTGAAAAAGATCAGTAAGACACAGCCACAATTCCATATGCTAGCCTGTATCTAAAACCCAAAATGACTGAGGGCTCTACATTTTGTACCAGATCATACAATTTTCCTTCTCATGTTTCCTACCTCCCAAGAGGAAATGAACTGAGACAACAGGCAGTGAGATGTGATGAGGAAAATAACCATCAGTGAGTACAATCTATAAAAAAATTCATTTGTTTCCACAACACTCATCTAACCCGGTATCTCAGGAATCAGTAAGAGAATTACTGCCTCTGCTTGCTTAAGAATTGTTTTATGGGATCTCTAACTGCTGAGGATTAAACACATTTAATAATAAATCTACAAAACCTACAGTTTCATGCATAAATAGCTCCTCATCTTCTAAGCAAGGGGAAGTACCTTCCTCCAAATCACGACACTTTCTAGCTTTTGGCTATGCTGTTTTGGCTGAGTCAAACCCACCTTATGCTTTGGAGGACATGCCCCTTTCTGCATCTGGTCCAGAAACCATTTACACTTGCATGTGATACTTCCCTTCAGGCCTCCCTCTGAAGTCATTCCTTCCTTCCCCCCATATTCATATGTACAGAGAGCCTTCACCAGGATGACAAAGCCCCAGTAACATTTAATCTGCGCTGATGAGAGAAAAGAGAGGGAAGAAAAAAGGAGGAGCGGAAGAAAGAAACTAAAAAGGGGGAAAAGAAAAAAGAATTCAAACCACACCTCTGAACGAGGACATTTCAGCCTACGCTTACTAAGGGCTTGTCTACATGGGAAAGTCAGGGTGAAGGACGCGACAGTGTGAATTTTCAGCGCACTTTCTCTCAGAGGACTAAATTAACCTGCACAACAGGCGCTCTTAGTGCACACTCAGCATCCACAGGGGGAGTTAGTGCAGAGCAGCTAGCGTGCTGTAAATTCACACCCTAGCTTACTGCGCACTAACTTCCCCATGTAGACAAGCACTAAGCTGCTGAAGCCTTCCATTTGCCTAAACGCTTCCATTTTTTTTCCTCTCAGTGGACTAGTTCTGAAAAACTCAGGCCATCACTATACTAAAAGGAAAAATAATTAGCAGGCTAAAATGGACCAACACTTACTCTTTTGGAAAAGCAAATTACAACCACACACAGAAGTGCTTTAAGGAGCACGCAGGTTGATTCAATTTGTCTTCCCTAGATCAAATCAGAGCCCCAAAACCCATGCAGACAAAAGCCAAAGGCACACATGGCACCAGCGAGATCTCACAGGCCAACAAGCAGTCTTCAACTTACCCCAGGTTCTGCCCATTACCCCAGTGCTGAAAAACCCGAGAGCAACAGGAAAATGGACTGCACCCCATCAGTGAGCCAGTAGGCTGAGTTGCCAGTACCCAAAAAAAGGTCTACATGCCACAGATGCAGCTTAGAACCAGTCGCTTCTCTAATAGTTAATGATGGCTTTTCCTGGCTCTGGATGACTAAAGGCAAATTTCCTTCCTAACTGCTGCCTCTAATGCTGTCACATAAGCCTTCCCTTGCCTCTTCTCAAAGGGAGCATGCTCTACATCAGTAAGATACTTACACAGCCCTGATGCCACTGTTTCAGAGCAGAGGCTTTCCTGCTTCAGACCCATTCTGCTCAAGCCCTACTGCCCGGTGATCCATGCAAACTCTCTGTACCCCATCTGCAGTCCCACTGGGGACACCCAGGCACCCCACAGCAGTGAAGGATTAACCAGGCATCGTTCTCCAGGAAACCAGAGCAGCTTAGCAAACCCCAGCTCTGTCCTCTTGTCTGTCATTCTTTCCAACCACGGATTTGGCAAAAGCAGTCAGACTCCTGAACCGTTCCCAGCAATTGTTTACCCAAAAGACCATTACAAGGTTAATCTTGCATAGGAAGGAACAAAGAACCTCACTGAATCACAACTCTTAACTTTACTCGGTTCTTACTTCTTGTGCCTTGCTTCCACCTTCATAGTGAGCAGAATAAGCAAAAAAGACATGGTGTGAGTTTCAGGTGCTAACATTTCAAAGTGCATATGCCTCTGTACTCTGTATTCTGAACAGAAAGTCACTGGTGCCACCTTTGGCCTCCCACACCATGAAGAATCACCCTAACTATTGACTATTGCCAGAACAGAGCTAGAATAGAGACCAGAGCAAAGCTATAGGGCATATGGAGCCCTATAAGGAGTGTTCTTCATCTTAACAGCCACTGCCAGGGTCTTAGTCCCATCAGTGGACCACCTCCGGGTAGGACATCAACAGGACACGGGCCACGAGTGAGCAGGCGGAAGTACCACTTCAGGGGCCTGGTTACACTTTCACCTCTTAAACCTTTAAAAGTGAAAACTTTCTTTCAAACAAAGACTACCAAGGAAGCCGATCTGTTGACTTCACATTTACATTGAGAGTTCGGTGATTTTTAGGGCATGAACTGAAAAGGCAGGAAAGGCAGGAAAAGTAATTCCTCTGGATAAGCAAAAAAAAAAAACCTCAAGCAGTTAAAGCCCATGTTTTTCACACAGTTCTCCCATCTTCTCCCTGCAACACCCTCAGCTCTAAATGACCTGCAAATTAACCAAAACATGAAATCTGATTCCATGCCTCTGCTCTGCAGAATACAATCAGCCTGCCAGGAAGGCCAAGGATGACAAAGAGGTTTCAAGGAAAGTTGTTTAAATCTATTACTGCCCGTCAGCCTTAGATTTTTCTACAAACACCACAACAAACACGGCACCAAACAACGGCAATCCCTTTTTAAAGGGGGCAGGGAAAGGGCGGGCAATAAACGCCAAGAAAAAAAAACAGTATTTTGAAGCAATCAAGGAAAACAAAGGATGGCAAAGAGGCTTCCACTCAGTTTTCAGCTCTTCCACCTCAAGATATAATCAAGCTAATCAGATCAAAACCAGATCTGGTCATTGCTTGCAACACAGACTGACAGAGAACTCTCAGTGCACAAATCAATACCAACAATTGCTCTTTTATAGTCTTCTCTGGAGCTAACAGAATCCTGATGGTCTGCAACAGTACTGGCAGGTACAGTAGCATCAGAAGGACACAGAAAACAACCAACAATATAGTACAGATCAGCACCAACCTCACCTTGGCTTTAGAAATAAAACAAAAGCACAGCAAGTAGAACAATACTCTCAGCATTTTGACCCAGTGACAAATGTTTCTGGTCCCCGTCAGTCTTTAAAGCAAAACTCCAGCAGATGTTTTGCACTACGAGTTGGAGAGCTGGGAGAGGCACTCGCACATCTCTGTCTATAAAAGCCCATCGCCATTGGCACACCTCTCCTGGGTGCCTGGGAGACACTGCACCTCACTGATACAGATATACTTGTCTGGTGCAAACTGCACTTAAGAGAAACTAGTGCCACCCCTTGAGGAACTATTTTCTTTGCAAGAGGTCTCTCCCCTAGAGCCCACTACATGATTCCCTGTTCAGACTCAGGCAAACAAATCTGGATCAGTCCAAACTCACCACGTTATTTCTTACTTTCTTAGGTAGTTATAACGGTTGGTGAATGGTCTAAGACAAGGACTTACGCTCTTTCAACAAGGCAGAGAAAGAAAGGAGAGGAAAGCTGAACAATACCTAGGAACATGCAAGAACAAAGCCACCAACTCTGTATCCTTGAATCTTAAGATTTTTCCCATCTTGAAGCTTCCTGGAGCAGATGCACACTCATGGAATAAAATGTAGACATTTTGGCTTCTACTCCTTTCCTGCTGTTACAAGTCCTGCTCTAGGAACTAGTGCTCCCATGGTCCGCTGTTAACACAGAACTACAAGCCTGTCTGTCCTTCCATCCATCAGTGAAAAGGAAGGCATTCAGGCAAACGCATCAGGTGACCAAAACAAGTCTTCCATTTATTTCCACGGCTAAGAAGGAAGGTGGAAGCACTAACACAAAGCAAGCCTTCCGATTCTCCTTTAGCAGTCTCAAATTTTACTTCAAACTAAAGCTTCCCAAGAAAGCACGGGCTGGGGCACGGTTTGAGCTACCAAGTGGGACAGCAAACATCCCATTCATTGTGGGGATAAGCAAAAACATAAAAGGAAAAAAATACACACAGAATTTAGGAGGAAGAAAGGAATACAAGCAGTTATAGGAGCAGAGGAGTTTCACTTCTGGTTTGTTTTCTGGTTTTAACTTTAAACTTAGAACGTGTCCTATGAAAGGCTTGCGATGATACAGGCTAGTATGGTGAAGGGTACAACAGAATCATAGAATAGTGTAGGGCTGGAAAGAATTTTAAGATCATCTAGTTCCAACCCCCCTGCCACGGGCAGAGACACCTCCCACTAAACCATATATAGACCCTGAAAATGCAAACAAGAGAAGGATTTTGTTTACGCTGACAGACCAAAACCTATCTTCAAATATTTATTTTCACATTGCGAATGTCAACATTCTTTTCTGTCTTCAGGACAAATGGGTAAGGTACAGTGACTGCAGAAACCAAGGTCAAACACATCCCTCCAACGTTTCGTTTGGCTAGATACCACTGGAGGACTTATTTGTGCAAGCCTGGAGATAAGTAATCGAGCAGAGATTCCTGAGAATCTGGGGGGAAAGGAGGAGGGAAGAGAGAAGGGTGTATTTATTATTGTACATTAATTATATTGTACACTACATTAATATATATTATCTCACCATTATAAATGGTGAAAGATTAATTGTTAAAACAATAAAGGGGCCAGAGCGCAGAGGAGGCCCGCAAGTGCCTATGCAGCAGGGTTCTCCCGTAAAGCACAGCCACACACACATACAAACATGCCCTGACCTCCCAGCCACAGGAGGAAGGGGAGGCTTGTGCAATGAAAGGGCAAAATAAATATCTGAGGCATTTAAACTGTATTTTTTCTATACTCCGATTTCTTCCATGGAAGCAGGGCTTTACAACAAGACCTTTCTGGCTTGAGCACACCATACTCCAGAAGGCTTTCAAGGAACATAATTTCAGAGCAGGTTTTGCATTTGAACCTCTGCAAGGCAAACAAATAGCCATCAGAAGTGCATGCTTGTAGTTTTCCACAGCAGGATGGGGAGGAAGAGGGCAGGATCAATCTAATGATTTCTCAGCACAGAACCCACGTTCATGCCTTCCCACCGTGTGGATTTCTACACACCAAAGGACTCCAACAGCTGAACTGCAAGTGCTGCCAGATTGTAAAGCATTCAAGTGCAACAGCTGGACCATGGCTACGCTGTCTGGAAGCACAGGAACAACCTACCAGCACCTTAATGGCTACAACTAACTTACATGGAATTAATTTTCATTTAACTTACATAGAACTACTTTTTTTAAAAAAAAAAAAAAAAATTGTTTCCTAAAAATATAAAAAAGGACACAAACATACCTAGCGCTTGCCCTTGTTTAAAATCTTTCCATCACAAAATGAAAGAATTTGGCTCCTGGAGGAGCTCAACTTCAGTACTAGAGTATTAGAAAGTCACATTCAATATTAGAATCTTGTAGCAGTGCTTCCAATTAGACACCTGTGCTGATAACCTGAGCTTAAGCAGAAGTATAAGCACGCGGAGGTGTAAAACACAAAGAAACTTGCACATTGTGGATTTCTTTCGTAGTTCTGTTTTATGTGGGTCAGTCTGCAGAGAGCACAGGTCTCACATGTTCCAACTGCCCCTACACACACACCAATGCACTTTGAGGTGTACCAGTCTGGGATACTTCTAATTACTCACAATATCTCTAGATGGCTATAAACAGGCAAGGCACACACAAGAAGCAGCCAGGATGCTCCTCAGTATTTGTTGGTCCATAAGAAACAGCAATTAATAAATCAGATAGGAGAGTGTAGCACAAACCAAATCCAGACCTGTGCAACTGGGAGCAGAAACTGCACAATAACCTGCGCAGGAGGTTGGCTGTACAAGAGGCATAGTACAACACAAGGACGCAAGTAAAGACACGCAGTGACAGAAACTCAACAAACAAAAAACCACACTCACAATGACACAGCACAAGAGAAACCCAGCTCACACAGTGACACTTCTAATGGTTTTCCTTTTGCTCATGCTGCCATGACATCAGCTCCTGCAGTTGTGAAACAATCCCCTCTCAAAGGTGTTCCTGAGTGGTGCCAAAGCTGCCTTAAGCTAACTAAGTACAACAAATCAGAAACCCTGACTTTAAAGGAAACATGAAGGCTGTGTTTCTAGGAATGTAAATGAGACACCTGCATGCCCAGAAAAATCAGAACATTACAAAAGTATGGAGAATGTATGAACCTCCCACACTGGACTTTATGTTTCTTTAATGAATATGCAATGTAATATTCAGTGAAATAGTAACCTTGTGGTGGAAAACAAGTCTTGGTTAGCTGTAAGATTTCTATTCAGAGCACTCTACAGCCACCTTTCAAGGCAAGCGCCAAGTATCTCATGCAGTCTACAGCTCAACAGAGCCAGGCTGTACTACAAAGACCTTGTGGGTCTAAACAGATGCTATACTGATCCAAGTGAGAAACGAAGCCATCTAAGATTGCAGCCTGAGGGTCCAGGCAGCACGGCATGGTGCAAGACCTCACACGGACCACCCTGGAGGGTTTCCACCCCTTTTGACAGCAGAATGAACATGTTTTCATGTACTGATGGGATTTGGGCTGTAGAGCAGTTTGGTTTTGATTTTTGTTGGCTTTTTTCCCACTGAGTGAGCAACCTGATGCAACGGGAGAAGCCTCACGCTTCAACCTGTGCGCAAGGTTAAAAGCTGAGTTAAACGGAACAGTATTTATGAAACACTGCAGGGAAGAAAATCAATAGCATCAGATTTAGAGCCATTGTTCATGGCCTCATACACAAAACCTTTAACACTGCCAGACTGCATAACTGGCTGGCAGGCTCCAGTTCTGCCTTGTGTTCCCAAAGCACTACACACTTAGACCTACAAACCACATTATGATTTTTTGCTATCCTCAAACCCAGACAGTACACAAGTACCCTCACCTCCTGTGCAATGATTATACAATCCCTTTCACAGATAATCCTGTATTTGCCATTTGGCTACACATTACCTTTTCAAAAAGAGAAAAATTGTAGGGCAGTTTGCAAAGTTTTTCCCAACTCCATCAAAACACACAGCCCACAACTTTTTCTGCAACCTTGTGGCTCAGCTCTTTAGACCTGAATAAAGGTCTCGGGTGGGAAAAAGGGATGTGAACTAAAACTGTGACTGTAACTCTCTTGTTTTGCTTTATCCTCCAGCGATTACTCATCTCCACAGCAAGAATCCAGAATATGTCTTTTCCTGCATACACTTGTCCTCCTCTTGCCTTCCATCCCACCCACCCAAGGCTGGCTCAGCTGCACACCTGAGGGATGTTCAGCTTGCAAAGGGAAAAAAACAGCAAACATAAGGAGGGAGCATCCCTTGTTCAAACAAATAAAAGGGCTGCACAGCCAAAATGAAATCTCGGAAAAACCTATCAAGAAATTTGCACACCTTTACTACAGCCTCTGGGTAAATGACTTATCAGTCTTCTGATGTGGGGCTTTCGCATCACGATTTAAACTCCCATCAAGAAACAACAACAATAACCAAAAGTGAATTTGGTATTGCACTGGCTGGTACATCCACTATCCCACAGAAACACAGCTGGGAGGAGAAGGAAAAAGAAAGGGCACAGTTTTTCCTACAGCCTTTGGGCCCTGTGATGTTTCTTCAAGAGCAGTATCATACAACTGAAACTTCTCAAGACAGAGCTGAAAGCATCTGTAAGCATAGCCCTGTGGGCCTGTTCAAGGGAAATAAGAAGCCATGGGGTGTTTGTGATCAGCAACATTACAATCATTCATTCAGGCCAAGTTGTACTCTGGAGAAAGAGACCTGCATGATTGTCTTCACAGCGCAGGTGAGACTTGAGGGACCTCCATTTAGTGCTCCACCCTGACATTTTTAACCCAGGTTTTGTATATTTCCGAGGGTTCCGACTCCAAAGCTAACAGTTTCCAGCTGACCCAGAGCCCTAGAGAGTACCAGCACGGCAGAGGTGAAGAGCCAAGCTCTTCCAGCTGATGCTTCTGCTGAAGGGAATGTCTGAGAAACAGCCACATTTAAATTTGAGAGTCCCATCCCAAGAACAGCATAAGGATGGCAGTGTCCCCTTACTTCGTGACTTGAATCCTGCACGGGTAAGACCCTGGAAGAAAAATTAAATGTGAGTGCAAGTAAAGCCAACCTCCTTGCACAACAAATCCTCAAACTGAATTATTCCTGGCACTCCGCCCCTTCTCTAAGCTTTCTTAGGCAGTAATTATTTGCAAGGTAAGTGCCAGCTCTCGTCCACAGACACACCTAGCACGTCACGGGGCTGTGTCACCCAGTGCTCCCAGACATAAGGCAACAGAGCGCTGCTTGTTACGAATGTGTTAATAATTTCCCCCTCACTAGATGACATTCTGCGCATCCCTTTATTATCATTTCTTACATGTGCGAAAACTTCTGCTGTTTCCAAGGAGGGGAAAGCTGGAACAACTGGAATACAAAGATGGCAAGAGGGCAGGAAGCTGTGGATCAGCATATAAGCTCTCGAGTGGAGCAGCTGAACACGGCAGAGGGCACACTGTGAAATAACCATGCCATCTATTATTGTAATTATACTGGAAATTTATAATGTTGAAAACCCCATACAGATAAACAAACAAACAATCTCATCATGAGGAGATGCAGACACCCAGCTCTCCCAGCCAAATCAGAGGGAGCGGATTTGCATATCTAAGAAACAGCTGAGTACTCGAGAGCCAGCACTGTACCATACTTCCGAAAGCCACTCGGTCTGAACCATCACCTCCGAAGCACAATTCTCCTCCAAACTCATCTAATAGCTGTGGACTTGGTTTGGGAATTACCAGGGGTAGACCAAAGCCACCCTCCTCATCTTCACAGGCAATCTGAGTTTGGGAAATTATGTTGATGGAAGGAGGGAACACATCTGCCCGTCCTAATTCAGGGCACCTGTCTGCTAGTTTCAGCTAGTCACTTTTTGATCAGGGTCTCAAGATGCATCAGATGAATCACCTGGAAGCACCTATTCCGCTCTCAACCACAGATGCCACCAAGGTAAGCCACAAACACACCAGGCAGATAGGATTTTTTTTCTCCCAACATTCGTTATTTTTCCCTTTCTTTCTGCCCTAAGTGCAAACACATTGGAAAATTTCCAAATTTCATTGTGACTTCTACAAACATTGTTCCTCTATTCAGCTATGTTTCAGTGGGTCAACACTCTTTATCCATGGCTCACATTAGGCTCAGTGCATATCATGAAAACAGCCACATTAAATAAGCACGGTTGTGTAACACTATGCAGTAAAGTTTCAGTATAACCTGGTTTATTCTTGTTAGCCTGCATCAAAGAGAAAAGGTTACAATTACATTAGGAAACACCTCTTTAACCCTGATAGAGACGTAAAGAAGATAAGCTTGTCGACATTTGGGCTTTCAGTTCTGGTTTTCTGTTTTGCTTCTGATGTCAATTTAAGGCAGAAACGTGTATTGCAGCACTTAAGCCAACCCATAATTCATGGCAGCATCCAGAGCTGATTAGTCCTGTTGTATAATCAGGTCTCCTTGATGCATCAGGGGACTGCTGTTCATGCAGGAGGAACTTACTGTGCCACTTTCACCATAAGCTGCATTAGACAGGATCCTTTTTTGCCTTTTATCAACCTGATCAAGACTTGCATAAAGCTACTAATTGATATAGGAACTAAAAATTAATACACACACATACGTCCACGAGACAGCTGTCACAGCTCCATACATTGAGGGAAGAGCATTGATCCAGAAGTCCTGATTTTCAAGATGCTAGCAGCCAGCTAGAACAGTTAGCATTATTTCTTTAGTATGTTAACATACATGATTAATACTATTCTGATGTGCAATACACACACAGTTCTCTCATACACTGAAAAATTTATGGTTAACGACACAGAGGAGACCAAGAAACAACACAGCAGTGAGAGCTCTTGGTCAGAAGTTGCATGAAACGCTTGAGTGAAAATATTCCACACATGGCTTTAACTCAATATACTAATTCAGCCTCTTTGCATTATGTCCACCCTTCTATTCTTCTTCCTTTTGTAATCTTACCTTTTGAGTCATAATTAGCACTTCATGCGATTTCACCATTCAAACCCTGGTTAAGGTTTAGCTCAACATTTCCAGTAAAGAGAAGAAAAGCTAAAAGCAGAGCACAAGCAACAAGAGCATTCCAGCAAACTTCTATTTCCTTTTTGCCTTTTTTCTAGCCTACGTGAATATTTCACCCCAGATCTAAAAAGAAACCATTCCAGGGCCAATTTAATTTTTTAAAAGGAATACTGAACAGAGAGAGAGAGAGAACTGTTTTCTGTTTTCTAAAGATAGAGCAACGGACTGAAGTGTACAGCACTGCCCTGAAAAATGCTACTCTGTGCATCGCAGTACTTCAGTATTGTCAAGTGAATTACTTTGGGCCTGATCTCATAAATACACTCACATGCCATCAAATCTTTCTCTGTCCCAATCCTCAGCCTTTCTGAATGAAACACTGAAGCCCAGAGCTTGGCTCTCAAATGAGGGTTTAGCAGCAGCTGAAGGTCATATTGGTTTAGAGCTGAGCTCAGTAAAGCAAAACTTGAGAAAAAGCTGAAATAAAAAGGGTGACAATCACCTGAAACAATTTTTGATCCTACTTCAGTCCATCTTCCTCACAATGATCTGAGGCAGACAACAACTAACAGTTTTGTGCTCCCAATGCATCCCTGACAAAAGGCTACAGCAGGACGAGCACCTTAGGAAAGCAGTTACAAAACCTTCTCCCAATTAGCATCTTTAATTTCTGTTTAAGTTGATTAGATTTGTGATTTGGGAGTGGGAAGAAACCAAAATGAAAAGGCAAACGCTAGGTTCCAGGTCAGGATTAACCTCAATGGCAGCATGGCAAGGGGAAAGAGTTAATTTCCAAAGTAGCAGTGGTACTTGGAGCAGGCAGTTTAAAATCACTGCCTGGCACTTCTGCTTTCTCATCATCAAGGGAAAAATGAACAAAGCCAACATTTTATCACAGGAAAGTAGAGAAACATTATTAATAGTTACCACACTGTTCCTTGGTTTTTCCTCTAGTCTGTGAAAGGAAATGGTTTGTTCTTAGCTGATAGGCAAGAGATGGCTTGGACTCACAAACCAGTGGGGACATACAGGCCTGATAAAGGAGGGAGCTTTCTGTTCCCATTGAGCGCAGTATCTACAGAGGGATTCAACATCCTCTGTTCCTTAGTGGTAGTAAAACTGGTACCTATCAATAGCAATTCCTCAGTTCAGACTGGCCTCCCTCTCACCCTCAGCAGCGCTGAGGCACTCTTTTTTTCTTGCAAATATATCATTGCGAAGGGGCATCCTGTTTTTCACCCACATAGTGTTCTAATACTTTTAGACACGCAGATTTGGGACTCAAAACACTGCATGTGATGATATATGACACCAAGCCATATGAACAGCATTATCTCCTTCCCAAACCATTTATTCATGAAAAGTATAACAATTTCAGTAAGAGAGAGGTATCAATTCTACCAAGACTTTCCTACAGCACAGCAGCTGGATTCGCCTTTCGGGGTAGGAGACAAGGAATGACATCTCACAGAAAGAGCTTGAATCCCAGTTCCTAGCTAACCAAGCGCTCTTACTAATGCACTACAGAAATACCACCAGCATTCCCTGTATTTTGTGACACGCATGGTCACTGCTGTTTTCATGGCTACAGAATCCTCACAAAGAGAGTGTTTTCCTGTTCCCAAAAGGTACATCATAAACTCCAGTTACAATCCCGTGCATACAACTCTCAGCAGTACTTTCCCTGCCTGCATACATGGCTCTCTGTTCAATAATCTGGTTTTGTCAGTTCCATCTTTGAGGTATCTGCTTCTCCAGAGCCTTGAGGGGCTGCACAATTTGTATTGATGATTTCACATGATAGCAAGACCCTGTCCACAATCTTGTCTAGTCTCCTTGGGGTATAACCCAAACACAAAGCAGATATTACAAATATAACAATAGGAAAAGGGCAGGGAAAGAATTATGAGGGCTTATGCTGCCAAATCACTGCCTCTCAAAAACATACCATGTTCTCTATGGCGTGATTTGGCAGTGCTAAGTTAATAGTTGGACTCAATCTTAAAGGTCTTTTCCAACCACAATGACTCTATGACTCCGTAATTAGTAGAAAACTGACACCTCCCCACCATTAGACGGACTTTTCTGCTACTCCCAGCCCAGGCTGGGATGGGGTCAAGCAGGGAACCCATTCATGGGACACCAAACCATACTTCACTCCATTTGCCTCACAACTGGTAATTCCAACCAGACTTCCTAATTTATCAAATCACTGGCTATGTGCTTTCCATGCCCACAGTGAAGTCAGTACACACAGACAGAGGTAGACTCTGATGATCAAAAAGAACCAACATCCTACTTTCCAGTTCCCCTTTTTCAATCAGTGTGCTTTCCAGCCCCACTCCCAGTGACGGCAGCCCTCTTCAGAGTAGAAATCCCCTAGATGAGCAGAATAAACCAACCAGACAGCACGTTTTGCAGCCCAGGTCCAAGACGTTCACAGGACTTTGGCAGAAAGGCATGTGGTGTATCAAGTCCTATAAACTCGGGATCAGAGTCTGCAGAGGCCCAGCTGTGACCTTAAAACTGGATTTCATGAGTAAATTAACCTTGAATGGTTCCATACTCGTACATGGGCTTGGCACAGGGTGTTCAAAGCAGTTACTGGGTGACTATTACCAAGATGAAATTGGCACCAGTAAACTCTGCCTGTAAGCAAGGGCAACAATCAGCTTGCAGAGATATCATTTATCACTGCTTTCATGCATTAAAGTTAACTACACCACACTTGCAGGCACCAAAGCACAAAGAAAGATTTGCAAAGA
The DNA here is from genome assembly GCA_025447955.1 of Psilopsiagon aurifrons. Classification (NCBI taxonomy): domain Eukaryota; kingdom Metazoa; phylum Chordata; class Aves; order Psittaciformes; family Psittacidae; genus Psilopsiagon; species Psilopsiagon aurifrons. The sequence continues at coordinate 93,139 of JAOEHY010000169.1, read as the reverse complement.
CCGCCTCAAAAAAAGCAGTTCATATTGACACATATATCTGTGTTAATATAAAGAAAAAACCCAACTTACCCCTGCAAGCACAAGTCAGACATTGTGCGAACAGCTGGACACTGCATTTTAGAAGGGCATTACGCAAGTGTTGCTAAATTGATGGGGCCTCTGCAGAAGGATGCTGTGCTTGTTAGGGGTATACCTATGAGGCTGGGTTGACATTGCCTTCTCAGAGGAAAGGAGAGCCTGCTTGAACAATTTGCCCAATGCTGCATCTATTTTAAGAGCAGTGACCCAGATCTTTGTTTTGTCAGCAGATGACTTGTATAACAGAGACGAACTGACAAGGAGTTAAACCAGCATTGGGCAACGCCAAGGTGCTGACAAGCACTGGCAGAGGCAGGTGACAGAGGAAAAGACAGCACCACCAGGCTCTCCCACCTGAGCTTAAGCTTTCAAATCTGCAGTCAGCAGGAGGGTCACCCAGGGCTAACATAAGCCCTGATGCAGATTCACCCTCATCAGTTATTTGATCATGCCCCTGTGACCGTACCCATGCTGGTGGCATCTTTACCATGGGTGTCCATAGCAGGAGAGTCCTCTTAGAACACATGTGGTCTCAGAGTAAGGAGTAGAATGAGCCAGAGCCCTTCAGCTGAAGTTTCACCAGTGTTTTTAACACAGCAGACACATCCTCTACTCAATCATACACAACCTGCCAGTTCTTTCCTGAGAAACATGGATCCCACTGATACCTGTCAGGAGGTAAGAGCGAAATGGCCAAGCCAGTGCCCGCAAGTAAGCACTGCAGCTGAGGGGGATGAATCCCTCCATCCACACACTGTTGGAAAGAGCTGCAGAGACAGAGGAGACACGCAGCCTGGACAAGTATCTTTAGACGTTCGTCTGATCTTAAGCATGCTTTTTATTACTGGTGATTAACATGCAGCTGAGCACTTGGCAAATCCGGAGGGGAGAGACCTCAGGGAGGCCCTGAGGCTGAGGGAAAAGGAGGGTTGCTTGCAGGAGGATGGAGAAGACCAAGTTATTAAGGTGGCTTGTATGATATTTTTTGGCTGGGAAGGTCTTTTGTATTAGCTGTCTCCAGCATTTCTTTAATACCTAAAACCTTCTGGAAAACATACCCAAGAAAGATTAATTTCCCAAGTCTGTAATATTGTGAAGGATGGAAACTGAGAGACCAAGAAGATACCATAGGGGGGATCACAAAAAACATCTCCAGAAAGGGCTTCTCAAGATGCAAACAGCTGCAGACCCGGTCAAAATAAGGAGAAACAGGGAGAATGTCAACTTCACCCCCAGCCTGCACCCCCAGCCAGGTAACAGCTCTGCTTTGCACGGGAATGCATTGATTTCTCACAACTAAATATCACAACTGCTCACATGAGACCAGAGCTTTTCCCTTAAAATTGACGTTCTTGCTAAGAAAGATATCTGTACTGTGACTAAGCAAACCAAGTTCTCTCTAGAGTGGATCTATTTATTATTTCCTTACCCTCTGCAGCCCAGAGTCTGCCAGCCCAAAACACGTGAGTGATAAAGCAGCAGCAGCAAGAATAGACTGTCTGAAACAGCTACAAGCAACTGCTTATGCCAGGTTTTGGTTGGGTTTCTTCTCCCCTTGACCTCCGTGTGCATTCAGTGTTTTGAGAACACCACCATCCTACCCAGCATAAAGTACTCTGCGAGATAATGCAGACACATCTGCCCTGCAGAAATTGCCTGTGCCTGTGTTTCCCTGGCAAGACAAGTTTATCCAAACACTGGCAATGCAAAGAGGGGAGCAGGTGAAAGGTTCGACCTCTGCTCAGCTCAGAGTGGGGGGAAGAAAGCAAACAGGCAAAGTTGCCAGTGGCACCAACATGCTTACGGCTCATAGACAGGCCAAAATCCTCCAAATACAACCCAATGGGAAAGGAAGATCCAGAACTCTGCTTTAAAATGCACAGGGAAAACCAGCCTCTCCCCAGCCTAAAAAAAACCCTAACTCTAAATATTTTTATATAAAATAGAATAAAATAATAAATAAAATAAAATAAAATAAAATAAAATAAAATAAAATCTCAAGGAAAATAGGAGGAGCAAATGCCTCCCTACCACTCCACCATCCCTGGAAGCACTGGCTGTTAACAACACCACAGCAAATTGCTGCCAATAGCACAGAAAGGAGGGGCTTATTAGCAGCAAACACATATGCTTATGCTTTTAATAATAGATCTTTAATAAAGTATAGGAAGTAGCAATAAGCCCAACCTCACAGTAACACAATGACGTTAATCAAGTACTTCTGAAGCAACAAATTTCAGGACAGAGCTTTCTGGATCTCCAAGAGCTGGAAATGTAGCCTTATGGACAGCTCTGCAGGGTTAGCTCTGCCCATCATCAGGACATGGCTATGGGTAATTATACCCAAGTGCTCATTCCACATGAAACAAGATAATGATGAAGAAATATGTCAGAATCCCACAGGCTTAAAAATCAAAAGTAATTAAAACCACACAGAATTCAAGTCTAGTAGAGATTTATCGAATATTTAATACAGAAAACCCTTAAGCGTGCTGCTGTCAACTCAGCTTGAGAGAAATGTGCTCCTTTCCTAACATATGGCTTAATCTGTTCCCAGGATGCATTTCTTCACTCAGTAATTTCAGTTTAAACACAAATGAACTCTGGATGTATATTTCAGGTAAACGACTGCCTTTCTTTAAACAGACCCAGGTAAAAGGGGCATTAACCTCCTGTCCCTCTGCCTGCCCAGTGCCACTTATCAGTGAGATGAAGGAGTATCTTTTCAAAGTGCACTCTTTCATCTTTTTGGTGCCCAAACATGAACACACACACACACACACACACACACACACACACACACACACACACACACCCCTGTGCACTGCCCCCAGAGCAGGATGGTCCCCCTGGCTCTAATCTTCAATCAATTCCAGCATGGAGAGCATGAAATGCAGCAGGTTAAATTCAGCAGAGCAGGACAAACAGGATCTGTGTCCGAGGGCAAGAGCGTCTCCCTCCTGAGTTTGTTCTAGCAATCCAAACACTTCAAGGGGTCAAGTTGGAAATCTGCTGCAATTTAAACTCTTCCCAAGAACATAACCTGCTTTCAGCAATTCCTGCATGGGATGGGCTAGACCAATGAAGGGAAGTAAGCAATTCCTAAGTACTCAGGCATCTACACTGTTACAGAATTCGCCATACAGGAGCAATGTCTAGAGCCTTTTGCCTACCCAGTGCATTACAGAGATCAGGACCAGTCCCTCCAAGAAACAGCTCTGCCCACTTTTCTGACCTACCTGCTACTTATTATCCAGTTAATTCTTTAAGAAACTGCTCTCAAGTAACCATACAGCAGCCCATACCTTCCCCTTACTTCCTTTTTAGCCTGCTAGTACCTTACACACCGTATCGGAACAGTTCTCCCCTGGAACCAGTGCAGCTCCTCAGCAAACGAATCTCTGGCCAGATGGTGGGCTCAACAGAAACTCCTCTAAGTACCTCCTAATACCTAAAAAACAGACTTGGCTCAATCCTCCCACAACTGTCACCTCCTTGCAGATCAAAGGATGGGAGGGGAGGAGGCAACCTTAAAAAACAGCTTGAGCAATAGATGTGATCATGGTTTTCCTGGGGGAAAAAAAGAGGCTATGTGAGTACATTCAAAATTGCAGCTGAGTGGGAGAGTTTTGATCTTCAGAATTTGTTGCCTGCTGCTACTAGAGGGACCACTGCATTATTACCCAGCACCTGAAAGACCGAATAAGGATACAGCAGCAATCAGCACGCATAACGCTGGAGAAGAGATGTACATCAGCTTCTTCTTCATCCCCCACTGCTCACAATATGGCACAAGGCCACAGACACCCTTACACATGCTTCAATTCATTCACAAGGTGAGAAAAATCTGAATAGATAACCAATTTTACTTCACCTGGTGAACATGGCAGGCTGGGAAACTGTGGGTATAATAAGCCTGGCGTGTCCCTCAGCTCTCACACACACTCTGCTTCTTTTGAAAGCAGTTCCTGGGCAGTACAGCCTGAATCAAAGCAGAGGGGCAGGCGGCTCCCAAGGGAAGAGCATCACTCCAGCACAGGGAGCGGACAGCCCCAGACACACTCAGGAAGGAGAAGCACAGCCAGAAGGAAAACAGTGACTAAGCTCCAGGTTTCAAGGGCAGCCACTCCACATTTAAAGCTTCCCTCACCAGATGTTATTAGCATCCTGATGAATTAAACGAACCATTTCTTAAGGCCATGATGCCCACACAGTCCCAGGGGGACAATCGCATTGGCTAACCCACAGAACCAGAGACGGGATGCGGTGACAGTCCAATGGAAGCTGCAAGCTAACAAGATGAACTCAGACCCTTGGGGACGACCTGCTCTCCTCCCTCAGCTCCCCTGCCCCTCCCTCCCAGTTGCCTCATGCATACAGTCTTACACACTCCCATTCGGCATTTACAGAGCCACTGGGTACCTCCTTATGCGTAAAAGACCGGGAAACAAAATTCATGTATACTAAATGTGCTACAGTGAATTGCACTAAAAGTCACATCAAATTTTGAACAGCCAGAAGCATTACAACAGAGCAGGTGAAGTGGGGTGGCAGGGAGATGGTTCTCTCCTTGATGGTAATGCTGGTAAAACGAGTTGCAGAAGGAGAAAATTTTAAGAAAGGTTGTTAAAAATTAGACGTATTTAAATTTAAAGTAGTCCTTCTCCTTTTATTATTCCAACAGGATGCCTTTCGAACCTGCCACCAGCCTCAGAGTACCAGCTAAACTACAGTTTATCCAGCTCAATACTGCATTTTCCCCTCCTGAATATATTTACCAGCCACTTCCAGTTTAAAAAGAGATTCCTTAAACTAACAGCTGCATCAGAAGCAGCAGTGAAATGCCTTGAGAGCTTTTGCTTAAACCCACACTTTGAAAAGTCATGACGGAGTTCATTATCCTAAATCTGAAGCTAGAAAGAAGTGAAACATTCTGCTAAAATTTGTTCTGCATATGTGTAAGAAAGCTCCTCTCTGGAAATGCAGTTTCCAAAATAATGTGGAGAAATGGCATGAAACCACTGTCCTTGTAAAAACGCAAACTTATTCAAAGAGCTTGGGTTTGAGGCTTAAAAGGGCAATTCAGAGGTAAGAAGGCACTTAATTTTGTTTCCCAGAGCTCTATAAGACACTTGTCCTGAACACATCCACATATTGGTTAAAACCTTCTCTTTGTTTCCCCTCTGCACCCACACTGTCATCAAAAAGCTTTTATCAGGGGGGTGAGCTGAGATCCAGTACTTCATCCATCCCCAGCCATGAGGAGCTGCAGTCCCTTCCCTAAACAAATTTGCCATCACAGGCACAGAGCAACGGCTGGGTTTTGATCCAGTGTTTATTGGGAAGGATGGTAATGCATGGCACTGCTCCCCTCTCCGACCACCCTTTTGTCCTTCCCACATCAAACAAGAGGGCTGTGCCCCATTTATTCCCTCCTCCCCCCACAGGGAGAAACAAAGGGCAGCAGTTTCTAATGACTTGAGAGCAAGGGATTTGGGGCTTGGTTTATTACATGCTTAACAGAGCACTGAATTACTGGTGGTTATTGCCTAGTTTAACTGCTTTCCTTAAAAAAGAAACATGAGCAAACAAGTATGTGTCATGAAAAAAACCCTATTCAGACAGGAGCTGACAAGAGCAAAAGCATCCAGGCTTTACAACTGTTTATTAGCAGTCCTGCATTCAGGCACCAGCTGAGATTGAAGCAAAGACTAATGCAAAGAAATCCCCACCTAGCCCACCACCTCCTCAGGGGGCTTGTCTAGCCCTGGATTTACCACCCGAGGTTAGCATACAAGCTAAGTACCTGAGGCTTTAACTACACAGACTTAGCATGTGTCAAGGGCAGTGTGCTTTGTCTAGACAAAGACTTTCAATGCACCTTAGTTAGCATATACAAACCTCACGCCTTCAATCCCAGCAGAGAAGAGCTCTTGGAAGAGAGCATCCCCACAGGGTTCCTCCGACTGCCATCGCCACAGGCAGGGACCCCCCTAACTTCAGGAGATGGCACCACAGTTTTGTCCAAAAGACAATGGGGGGAGAAATAATGAAATAACCCAGTGGAGCAGAAGACAGACCTGAGATCTTTTCCTTCTCTTTTCTTGCTCAGCCAACAGGTAAGAACTGTGACCCCTCAGCAAACAGCCAGTGCTGCGAGCAGGGTTAAACCTGAAGCCTTCACTTCATCTAGGGCATGCATCATCCCAGTGCCCAATAAAGAGGGGGGGCAATAGGCTTTCTCCACAGGGAAGCAGGGGGTAGGGAAGAGAGAACAGACTCTCTCGCTCCCATCTACCTAGTCACCTATTTTTCATGAAACTTGGGAGGGTTTTAGATTAGACTCGTACCCCAAACCAAAATACAGCTGAAGTCAGCCCTGAGGTTGAAAAAGTGCTGAGGACACGGTGAAACGGATGGAGCCTCATTTCTTTGGAAGGTCATGGTAAAAAGAGACCACAAAAAAAAAGATCTAAAGAAGGTACAGAATGCATGTGGAGAAACACATTAATGAAAATACAAACAAACCTCACTCATCTTGGCAGAACTACAGCCAATACCAGAGGTCATGCAGATTTAACCATATCCTTTCTATTTGCTACTTACTTTTATACCAAAAAAAAAAAAAGGAGAAAAAAAAAAAGCCACAGACAAGCCTAGAGGAAGAAATGCAAAGGATGATGAGTGTCGAGTTTAGAGGAAGGGAGAGCAGCAGGAGGAATTCACCCACATCAGATGAATATGAGGGAAGAGCGCGAGAAGGACAAAACAAACCACAGAAAGGGAGAGAAACCTGCCGCTGCTAAAAAAAAAAAGAGCAAAAATAGAAAACCCATTCTATGGGAAAAGATTACAGAAGAAGTCAAAGAAGTTTCAACCATGAGGCACTCCTGAAAAATGCCTCGTGTCCCAAAAAGATTTCTAGAAATAATACCTTTTTCTCTCAAGCCTGATGAGGGAACACTGTCCCAAACCAAAACGTGCAAACCTTTGCCCACACAGCTCTAACCCCAAGCTGCAATGAGGTGGATACCCAGTATAGTTCCACTGACTTCAGCAGATATGACCTGACCCTGGACAGCCAAAGTACTTCTAGCTTTGGAAAAGCAATCTGAACTAAACCAATATACACCTGAACACTGCAGAAGAAAGACTACCTCTACTATGCTCTTATTCCAATACACTTCTTTTTCTCTCAAATGACATTGATGCCTCTTGAATTATAAATACACAGGTAGTCTGCATAATTCATAAAGGATATTATTCCTGCTGCCCTAAGACAGCAGACACATTCAAAAACTCTCCCCTCAAAACATTCAAATCCTGAAACCACATATTTGTTGAAGAGAACTTTGGCTCGGGCGCTCACAAGACTTTCTGCCATCACGCAGAGCAGTTCCCGAAACTAGGTGGTTTTGCTGACGGCTGTGATTCAGACGCAAGTCCCTAGTCATTTCAGCGTGCTGGTTTTATCATCTTTCAAAGCTGTCCGTAGTCACTATTAAAAGAAACCCACAGAATTCAGCACAGCAGAGGCGAACCCAATCTGCGCCTTGCAAAGAAACTCAGGACTGAGCATCCTTGAACAGCCCCATCTCTTGGGAAGAGCAGCATCTCAAGGTCAGGTTATAAACACAGCTCTCTGGGAAACACTCTGTACTGCTGCTGGGTGCACAGTCTGCAAAGGATAAAAAAGGAATGGCCTTTGAAGGTGGACAAGCTATTAAATTTTTACTAGGTGAAATGTTTTCTGAAATAAATCTAGTCCTTTCCACTCTTGGTTATTATCGTAACACATATGGCAACTGACATACAATTAATGGCACTTTAAACCAAGAGTTCTTGGAAGGAAAACGCACTTCCAACTTTCCAGCTAACCTTGACAAAAAGCCAGGTATGGTAAAGCTCAGCAACACAGCTTTATGAGAATCCCCATTTATCGGGCACCTCTCACTCTCACAAGCAACACCAGCTCCAAGCAGAGGAGATGAGTTTCAGCCATGTCAGCACCATCCACCACCACTGACACAGACCCACTAGCAGTCAAAGCTCAGCAGACCAAATCCCCACCTCAGCAGTACTGTACCACCCACACCTCTTCAGAGGGTTTTCATGTACACGTGCTATTCCACATCTGTCAACAGTTCAGACAATGGCACCCACAGAGATTTCATCTCTTCTCTGAAGCATATTGACCCTGCAGGGCGAATGGGTATTAACAGCAGCGTGACACTTTAATACCCAAGCCTACTGGCTTTGTTTCCAAACTCCCAAGGATCTACAAACTAAGTTGTTGCCAGCTTTGCAAATCTGAAATGCTGTCCACATTCCCTTTTCATATCCTCTCCTAGCTGAGTTACAGAGAAAGATTCTCCACTGAGGATGAGATGCCTCCAAGACCCAGCGCCTTCAGCACAGCTCTGTACCATGTCAGCAAGTGGGATTCCTCTCCCTGCTGGAATAAAGAGATTCCACCCAGAGCGTTTCAGATGTCTGCTTCACCTTCCCCTCTCCTTTCTGCAGCTGGGAATCCTATTGGTGGGGAGTACAAAAGAAAACCTTCCCCTTTCCCACACAGCCCAGTGCAAACACACTGTATGTATTCAAAACATATTGCCTCACAACAACAGCACACACTGACTACACGCTTTGTTATCAGAAGGTAAGAGATGCAGAGCAGCAGCAGAAGGGGACGCTCCAAAGTCAAACCCCAATCACAGCAAGGACTTGATCTACGACCAAAGTGGCAGCGTCAATGACAGTGGTTTCATTGCCTATCTCTGTTCCTCTCCCAAAGCCCAATGCAAGCGCTGCCACAACACTTGATCCATGAGGAGGCACCTCCAAACTCAGCAACTGAACCAGAAAGAAATCTGCTCAGTAACAAATATATTTTTATTCCTGAAGAGGAAACCAGAGAGCTCTTCCATTACCTCAGAGGAAACATAAGGAAAGGTAGCATTGCTCAGGACTGATTTACTGCCTCAAGCCATTCAGAAAACCATAAAGCCAGTGACATGTAAGACAAGCAACTCATTCACAAGAGCTCTTTGATCTTAAATACAAATAAAATTAGGTCAATATTAAAGATTTTCATTCCTTGCCATGTAAGACTTCCACAAAGCCTAGGAAAAGCTTTTCCCATCCCTTCTTTTAACACTCAAGTTATTTAGCAAGTAACATTTCTTTCACATGACTTGAAAAATTTTCTCCATATTCACTTGTCATCACTCCAGAATTTAACTCTTGGCGAGAACCTAAAATACGCAGAGGGAGCAGTGTAAAGCGTTTTCCATAGCCCCCGAGGACAAGTCAGATCAGAGGATTTTGTTGCACTTCACATGGGGGAAAGTATGGAGCAAAGCACACCTCCCATCACTCAGATTGAAAAACCAAAAAAAATGGCTTTTTGGTAATTTGTTATTCAAAGCATTCCAGTGCTTTTTAACAGATGAAGAGGAGAAAGCCTGCGCAGTCACTATTAATAGCCTGACATTCTTCCTTCCCCCGCAAGACCACACCAGAAACACAGGCAAAGGCGACAATTTAAGGGAGCCTGGAGGTGTGCCAGCCCTGCCAAAGCCCCAACCCCTGCGGCACAGGGTCTCCTCCAAACATGCCCCGGGACGAGAGCATCAGGTGTGAGGTATGGTGCTGGTGTACAGAACACATGCCATGAAATCAGGGGGGCCCTCCACATGCAAGACTTCCCTGCAGCTCTCAACGCTGCACCTTTTGTTCCTTCTCCTTTGACAGTACATCATTAACTTAATCTGCTGAAATAACAGCGGATTGCAGGATAAGCTAAGGATATAGCATCACTTTGCATTTTCAGTTTAACGTGCTCCATTGTGTTAGGGTGGCTTTTTAAATTTTATTTATTTGCTTTCTAAACCAATCAAGAGCTCTCGTATGCAGCACAAGGCCCCTGAAGCTACCACTGTAATGTGGTATCTGCTCATAAACGTCAATATACCAATTTTAAAGGTATTAACGCTGCTGTTTAGTCATAGTAAAATATCCTAATACCCGCCTCACCTCTCTTACAGACAACAATACAGTTCAATGTGAGCAATTCAGTTCAGGCCTTTCTGCAAAACTCATTTATAAACAGGAGCCTCACCAACTGCAAGACAAAACATAATAATTCCACCACAAACACAAGTAAAACAAGCAGGGGCATCATGAGGGCTCGCTCAGCTGCCCAAGAACATTCAGTCCCTTCCTCTGAGCGGCTCTTACAAGACCAGAGGGTCAACATCTAAAGTGCTCCCTCTCTTTGGCATGGGCAAGTGTGAAAGCTGATCCAGCTATCACTAAGGCAACAAAGGGATCTCTTCTGGTCAAAGCACAGAACTTTGCATCCAGAGATTTGGACTGTACCTCTGTCACATACTTCCTGAGTGGCTGGGAATAAATTACATTAGCTCCCCGCTGTGCTTCCCTCACGCATCCTCACCTAAGGAGGGTATAAAGCACAGTGGATAACCTGAGAAGCACAAAAGAGCTCCACTTCCTTCTGTGTTTACCATGCAATTGATAGTTCGGTTTAACAAATGCTGTGGAATATGAAACTTCAAGTACCTCAGGAATGTCCACTCTAGCTACTGAAGGAACACACATTATATTGCCTCAAAAAAGCCCCAAGTTTTAATTAAAGAAAAATCAGGGCTGGATTTATAACAGGTTTAAATTTAAAAACAAGATCCCAACCAGACTGAATTTATTAGCGGAGCTCACAGCTACAGAGAAGCAATAGAGTGACATGGCTGGGGAAAAATAAATAACAAAAACCCACGCAGGTTTGCTGGGAAAGGATACCTTGTAGAGAAGCACACCTTTGAAAAAAATAGCTTGAATGTCAGACACTTAATTACAACCCCTACCAAGACCATCCGGAGTTTAAAGTATTTCTGCAATTCTCTCCTGAAAACGGTAACCCAGAACAAATGAATTCTCTGTAGAAGTATGATTTATTTTAACAGGGAAGACCTCAGCACTTATTGCAGAGAGCACAAGAGAGGAGACACAAGGCATTGACTTCTCACACTGGTAGTTCTTCTCAACCAGATCCCTCAGAAGTTCCGCAGAAATAAACCCATCTATATTTAAGTTCCCAGCCTTCATGTAAAGGTGCAGAGATACTGAGGGAAAGCACATTCACCTTTTGATAAATGCATGAAAAAGCCAGTCACTTATTTATGAGTCTTCTGGGTAAAGGGATGCTTCTCTTCCCAGTGATGGGCAAGAGGGGTTTTATATGCTATGCACTTTTGCATATCCATGTATAGAGGCATCTTCACTCCTACTATATATCTCACAAAGGCAACAGACTGTAGGAGCTACTACATGCATGGCATGGGGGAAAGAAGGGGAGTGTCAACCTGCCAACCTCAGACATCTAGAAGACATACAACTGAGACATCCACCATAAGCTTCCGTTACAATTAATAACGACTCAGGTAAAGAGCAACTGAACTCGTCCTTAGGGCAGTTAACTCCTGAGGCCATTCCCCTGTCCTTCTCTCTACCCAGCTCAGATTTAGACAGCAGAGGGGCAATGGGCCTACAGCAGACCCTATTTAAGCACCTTTCAAAAGTACCATCCAAGCCCAGTGCACAGAAACAAGCTGTAAACTAGATGTTCTATCTGCACCTTCACTACAAAATGCAAAGAATACTTGTACCCAAGTTATACATCCTTGCAAGTAAGGGGTGTATAAAGAAAACTGAAATGCTGATGGACCCTAAGCTGTAGTCCACTAACATGTGCTACTGCAATAGTCATAATAATGTAAGCAGGAACTGGTGCACAAGTATTCCCTCTTGACAACAGCCTTGCAAAAGGGTACGGTTGTGCTTCCTTTCAGCTCTTCTATTGAATTTTCCTTGTGAAGCACAAAAATGAAGAAAAATTATGAACTGCAATAATGCTGGGGGGTCCTGAACTTTAAGACACATAAATCCAAATACATCATAGTATACTTTACTGCGACACATTAAAGCCCATTGACATTAAGCTTTTATTTCCTGGGTTTGAAAACAAAACAACCCAATACCATTAGATAGCTTGAAGTGCAGGGGGCAAGTTTTGAGACAAGTTTATTTTGGTTTGAGCTTACTGTTTAAATTAGAATCATGAACCCTTGCTCACTGTCATCTCCTACAGCTACTTACACAAAATCCTAGGAAGAAACCATTGAAACCTACCAGAACTTAACTGAAATTGACTGTTGTGGTTTTAAGACTTAAAGTAACTTTTAACTGTTGCAAAAAATCCCAAACAAAGCACATCAGCTTTGAGGTAAACCAGCTGGAGTGAACTATTGCCTTGGTAGTCCTCTGGAAGAAAAGAAAACTCAGATTCTGTGCAACTGAGTATTTCAAGCTGCTGCCATTCCTTACCTGCCTAACTAAAGTCCTCCCATTTCACCTCTGTCCTGATGAAGCTGCCAGGTGCAGGAACCAGAGCCAACAAGTCCGTATCATAGGCTAGTACAACATAAAAAGATGGTAACTCAACCATTCAAACCCAAACCAGCCCAATTTTGAGAGCCCTAAAATGTCCAGTGCAGTTAAGGGGACTCCAGAAGTATACTGAAAGCCAAAGCCACATTTGCAGATAGTACACTACAGAGCGAGGAGCCGAAGACCAAGCAGACGGGTGTTATGTATGGACATGAAGATCACCATTTCCATGTGGAGAGTGACACTAGAAGAAGAAAAGCCTTCAGGGGCAGGTGCAGAGCAGGGCAGCACCCATGCCTCCAAAGCTGCAAATGCAAGATTCCCAAAGGGACTGTAGAATGGTTTGGGTTGGAAGGGACCTTAAAAGATCATCAACCATGGGCAGGGACACCTTCCACTAGACCAGGTTGCTCAAAGTCCCGTCCAACCTGGATCTTTTAGGACTTCCCTGGCCAGGGTGATAGAAAGAGCATTAGGCAAGTGGGCCTCCCCAGCAGCCCTAGAGCCAGGGAGATATTGGGGCTCTGGAGGCCCAGAGGGGCAGGGGAGGAAGCTGACAAATAGCCACAATGCACCACCAACAGCCCCAGTAGCCACGCTGCTGACCCCAGCCCACAGCACGCCTTCTCCAGGGGCAGTGCTGCCCTGCTCCAGGAAGCATGTGCCCACAGCCCATGCAGGTCCTTCAGCCGCAGGTACCATGAGTCACTGTGATCCCTGCACACAGAGCAGGGATTATCAACATGCCGTGGGACAGCTCCAAAGGGAGGTGACGGAGACATACCAGATAAGCACTACAATACCAGTATAACTGCATCCACATTGGCAGTTTTACCACATTAGCTGTTTTATTACTAGACAGGCTGATCAAGACCTGCTGGCACTTGCAGTGCCCTGTTTGTACAGCAGTAATGACAGCTACAGTGGCAGAGCAGCCCAGGGAGGTGCAGCGTTGGTGGGAAAGAAGGATTTTGCCAGCAGTGTTGAACAATCTCCCCCAAAAGACATCAATTATTCTGGCACATGGTCACAACACCACTAGGTGGGCTGAGAGCGGTCTCCTCAGCCCAGGCCACGCTGAAACCAGCACAAAAACCTGTGCCAATCAATAAACATTCCCCTGGCCTGCATAAGCCTGGTGGTTAGTGACCCACCATGGGTAAAAGCTAATCTCTTTCATAACATATATGGGTTTTAATATGGAATTATATATGCTAATGTAGTTGTTATTGACAGTTAAGATGTCTCTCACTTTTACTTGTATTAAACACTCCCCTGACTCCACACTACTTTTTGTTTCCCTCAACTATGAACAGTCCACCAAGCCACTCTTACTATTTAAGCCACCTTCTCCTTCTCCTCCCTCTTCTTTCCTCTGTAAATTCTCCTTCAGTAGGCTGCTTCTCCCCGAGCTGTCCCACTATCTCTTCCTAACTGCACATTTTCCCATAGAATTGTTCCTTCACTTCTGAGTATGGTGCAAGATCAAGCAAGAGGAGGACATGGGAGAACCCCAGGGAGCTGTCAACACCTTCGTGCCTGCTACACGGTACTCAAGACAGGAGTTAGCTGCATCAATTTCCAAATGAAATGGGCAAAAGCCTACTTTATCCACACATCTTTTTGGTCCCTATTTGCCTCAGAAGTACAAGTACTCTGCAACGATGAGCATCTGCATTCCCCGGTCCCTGTGATTTTATCCTTCAGCAGCAAATTAAAACCACCACCACTGAGGTCAAATTGTAGTTATTCACTACATTTGGAGCAGCAGATTTCACTCTGCTGCAGGACAGCAAAGACCAGGAGAGCAAGGGACTGCTTTGCCTGCAGGACTACCGTGTCTCCTGTCTGTACTCTCTTCTCTTTCAGAAAGCTGCTCTGTCCTTTCTCTAACACAGAAGTTAGGACTGCTGAGCCCCTGGTCACCCAGGAAAAGACACAGCAAGCCTTGATCAGGACTGGACAAGGGACTAGGAATGAGGGCTGCGCCGAGGCATCATGAACTTCCCAGCAGCATAGTGACCATTTGGGCAGCACTCTGCAGTTTGTAATCAGTGTTGTATTTTGTACCTCTGTGCAAGCATTTCACACCACATCCAAGGTGGAAAACACACTTTGGAAGTAATACACAGATGTAACGTCAAGATCTCCAAGTCCCCTACATTCAAAGCTACCTCAAAGTTCCCAAGAAGTATGCACAGTTGTGGGGTTTTTCCTCCCCTTTCCCATAGCAGCCTGATTTCAGAGCCAACAGTACCTTTCCTTGAGCCTGCGCTGGCCTAAGAAACAATCAGGGACCCATAATGCTACAAGCATAAGGTATTTGATAACAAAACTCTTGTGCAAAGCTATGAGATCCCCTCCCAAATCCACCTCTTGTTCAAGCGAGCCAAATTCTTTCCACCACTTTCTTTGGACTGGGACCTAAAATAACGCCGCAGATAAGGATCTGACTGTAACTTTTGACTACAGTCAAGCTCGCATTGTGCAAGTCAATGCTATTGAGCTTAAATATGAACGTCATCGAAAGGCAGGGAGAAACACTTTGTTGGAGCCAGTGTACAGTCAGAAATGTAAAATGGGAAAAACAAAAATACCACTTTCCTCCAAGGAAAACAGATCTCAAGAAGGGAGGTACGTAACCTACTCAGCTGAAATCACTCCTGCAACAGAAAGTACCTCTTACAAAGAGGATCACTAGAACATAATGTGTATCCAAAAACACATGCTAGACCACATGAGAAAAGTCAGCTGGCATTCTAGTCCAAAAATTTATACTAAAAAATGCATACGCTGAAGGCAGGGAAATGCAAAGGGTGAACAGCTCTTGTAATGCTGGATTCCCTTTGGGGACAATACTCTATATCATCCCCTAGGGTGGGAGGTGCAGACCTGCCATCATCACAGAGGCCAAAAAAAGCATTTCTGCACATTCCTGCTGATGCTCTGGTACCTGGAAGTTGACACATGTCACCAAAACTTCCACTACCAGGAGAGAGCAAAACTAAAGCAAGGAATGGAAGGTCTACGTTCTGTTCTTCCTCCCCTTCTTTCCTCAGTACCCCTAAACTAAAAACAATCCCTATCTTGGGCCTTCACTAACAAAGCTCACCTCTCCATGTCCAGAGTGAGGTGCACAGAGCTTTATGGGGAAAACCATCCACCTTGGCAAGCCTGGGGAAATGACCCCTACCATTGCCAAGAGGGAGCAAGCACACACACATAAAAAGGAAGGAGAGAGTACAAGACTATTTCAACTGAAATTTTACCCTCATCAATAGAAAAAAATCTCCCCACAGAAAGCTGAGAAAATTTCCTAGGAGTCAGCATAAGACTGTGTTCTGTCACATTCACCACCTCGAGGCCCTGCATGCAGCCAGGTCCCAGAGTGCCTCTTACGATTACTCCAGGAATAAGAAGTCCCTACCCAGGAGTCTGCAATTTGATTTAAGACGAGATACAAAAGAAAAGATGTTCTGACAAACAGACAGATGGACTGGGGGAGGAAGAACAAGAGGAACATGTGGTTACCCACAACTAGCAGGTTGCTTTCTTTTTTCTTTTTTAATAAAAATAAATATTAGTAATCCCCACTGGCCACCTGCCTAGGTTTCGTATATTTAATTAAGAAGGATTTGGGTGATGGAGAACTGCTCAAAAGTTCAGCCAATTTAGGGGAGAACAGGGGCACAAACATCCAGCTGCAGGACCCAGAGAAATGCCAGCATTCTCCAGCCTCTGCCTGGTCCTTCCTGGTTTCTCCAACAGCAAACTCTCCCATTGCAATACAACCCCCAAAGAGTCCGAGAAGGAAGGGAAGAAGGGCAGTTCATACTTAAGAGAGCTGGTCTGAACCAGCTCCTGGAAGCCAGTGACCTCACTGATCCTCAGCACAGTTTGTCTTTATAGCGATAAGACTGGAATTGTATTCGTGTTAACAAAATCAGTTGAATCCACAATGATGTCCCTTTAGCAGTGAAAGAAGGAAATGAGGGGGAGGGCTAAAAAATATTCAACTGAGTTAGTAGAGAGTACCAAGCACTGTCCTCTTTTCCTATCCCCCAACACAGTCACCTTCTAAGATAGAAAGTCCATTAAGACAAAAATAGAGTACCCTTAGCGTGGGAAAACATTTATCCAAGTTTTAATTTCTTTTCAAATCAACATTTAAACGATCACATCTTACATCATTTCCTTTTACGAGCCAGCAGTTAGACAATACACATCATTTACATGCAGTTTTGGAAGGCTGCAACATAAATCAACAAAAGAAGCCTTCACTATGAATTAACTATTACAAGGCTCTTCCAAAGCCACACCAGCCTGTGCTGAGGGCAATTAGGAATATCATCCCTAATTCTCCTCTTCCTGGTGCATTCCTGTGATGCCTCAGAACTCACACAAAACCAGCCTTCCTCTCAGTCATCGCTGCTACAAGAGAATTAGGATGTCTATCTGCAAGATATAACAGCACACTCACAACAGCCATCTCAACGTGTTAACTGTCTCTAAAAACACATACGGGCACCCCGAAATAAACGAAGTGACTGAGCAGCTTCACACAGCTTAGTCCCAATAACAGAATTAATACTTGTGCCTCCACGAACAATCAGATGATAGAGATTTTAATATGTGCAAAGTATTAACCAATCCCTTTAGCTCACAGGTCATTTCTGCATTTAGTAAAAAGAAAGAAGGGAAGCAAACACCCAGTTTGAATCTTATCTCAAGGCAAATTCTGGGGGGAGTGTTTTCATTTTGTGCAAGCCATACTTCAAATTAAGCTTACTGTTGGATGTGAAAAACTAAAATCTGACCACAGCAATGCTAAAAATGCTCCTCCACGATTTGCAGATGATCAAATAGAAAGTCCTGAAGGCAGCCGATCATTCAGTAAGCTGCCTACAAGTTCCAGCTAAACCGAAGAGCTCAGGTGAAGCAGGACAGAGCTCAGGAGGGACAGGGACTGGAGGCACACCACCCCACAAGACAGCATGGTGCACAAAAAAGCACAGTTACAGACTATCACCGTTTTTCTGCTGAATTCTGTACTGCTGGCATCACCCCTGCTTGCACCTCACTGCTTAAAGGTGGCACATCACTATTCCGATGGTGAAAAGAGGGCTCAGGGGCTCCAGACCCAGGCGGGTGAGCTCCAATGCCAGCTCTGCCTGCTGCAGGCAGGCAGGCAGGGACAAGTCTGCACATGCCTCTCGCTCCCATCAGCTGATACCAACCTGTTGCAGAGCAATTTCTCCTTTCCAAACTCCAGCAGAGGTGTGGGGCTCCTTAAAAGCATTCAAGGACTCAGGGGGTTCTGAAGCCAGTGTTTTCGGAGGGAACTCTACTTTGCAACTCTTAACCCTTTCCTTTCAAACTCACAAGTGATGCAATTTGCAGAAGCTTCCTTCTTTTTTCTGTGTGATTATTCCCAGATTTTGAACTAACTACAAAAGGGCAAACAACTTCCAGGCTGGCTTTCGATTCTCCAGGATTTTGGATGAGCTCTGCTTTGTCCTAAGATGAATGAAACACTCCTGCCACAGCCCCTCCCCCTGCACAAAGACTTCCCCAAAACACCCCATTTCTTTTGGGCACCCAGGGCTGGGGAACTCAGGCTTCTCCCATTCACTGCTGTGTAACAAGCTCCTCTTGAAACACAAGGCTCCTTCACATAGGAGAGGTGTAAGCTAGGTTATGAAGATGAAAATAACATAAACTCTATAAACTTCAAGCACAGCAGCTGAAAACTTGGTATTTTTAAAACCTCACCACCAAGGTCCCAGGCCTACAGTACACTCCACATAAGCCAGCTCATTTAATGGCATAAAATCCCAGGAGGATCCACACTGCTCCATGACAGGGTGCAGCTCCACTTGTATTTAGATGCCAAACAAGGCCTGCCCTTGTATTTCATGTTCCAATATACATCAACACACTTATATACAGCTAAATAAATAGCTACGGTAGAACTATGTATAGAAATATCTTTAGCTTGGCAGAGCTATTTCCAGCAAGCCCAGCTGAGGCAAAGAGGAGGACAGGACTATTTTCTGCTTTTCAACAGGTCGACGCAGCGTCCTTTCCACCCGGGCTGGAAAGCAGACTCCCCAGCATGGCACACGACCTTCGGTATCATCGCTGGGGTGTATGAGCTAGACAAAGAGATAACGTCATGCCCTCTCCTGTTCCCTCCGTCCTCCCGCAGTGGCAGGTAGCCAGCCAATCCCGCTCCCGGGTGACATCATCGCCAATGCCGATACACCAGCGTGGAAGTACATCAAACTAACCCTGCCCCGCACATCTGGGGGCACTCACAGCTCCATAGACAACCTACCTATCCTTCCCCCCACCACCACCAGTCCCTTGGGATGACAGCCTGCTGGAAAGGGAAAGAAAGCCATCTGGGAAGAGGGACTCCGAGGAAAGGTTGCTGGGTAGGAGGAAAGCGGAAAGCAACAAGCGAATACAACGTAACCACCTTTCCTGGGTTACCCAGTTCCTGGGAAAGCCCTCACCACATACACACACAGTTTCATCCCTGGGTGCCCCTGTAGCATTTTCCCTAACAGAAGAGAGGCTGAGAAAAGCTAAATCCTACTGCACTGATCTGTGAGGTTTTCACATAACTGAATTTTTTTTAGAAGACCAGGTTTAATCTCTACAAGGAAGTTTTTTGTTTTGGGGTTTCTTGTTTACATACAACCCTGTTAGGTGTCCGCATGTCAAGACTCTACGCAGAGGTGGACAAATGCCTAAGAAGCAGCAGTGCCAATCCAAACTTACACAACTGACAACCCATTACCATCCAACAGGCTCCATAGCAAAGCAGCATTTACATATTTCTTTTATCCCTGGCACCCAAAGCACCATGCCCTCAGACACCAGGCAAGAAGAAACCATGAGGAAGGGCAGGGGAAACCTCATCAGACACATGCTTAAACTAGTGCCCTGACAGAACCTGCCTCCTGCTCCCCCTGTCATCAGAGCAACACGGATGCCCCTTAGATCTTAGGTGTCATTCACTCTTTCAAGTTGATAAAAGCATACGCTGGGTTTCATTTCTAATGCTAACTATTCCAGGAGGGCTCTAGCATACCCAAGGAAAATGAAATTTAAGATTTCTATTCTCAGGACTGTTAAACCACCCAGGACTTCGCTCATCAAGTTAAAGTATTAACAAGTAAGCTGAGAAACAATACACCAAATTGCAATAATTAACTGGAGAGTTTCAAATCACACATTCACGCCCTACTTTTCTTTATGTAAGAAGGGTTCAGGTGATGCAAGCTCGGGGAGCAGAAGGACTACAGAAAAATACACAAATGGTGGCACTTAATTTGTCAGAAATTAAATGCTAGGGGGGGGAAAAATGAATGGTCAGGTTTGAGCAACCTGGTCTAGTGGAAGGTGTTCCTTCCTATGGCGGGGTGGGGGGGTGGAACTAGATGAGCTTTAAGGTCCCTTCTAACTCAAACCATTCAATGATTCTATGAAGTGCAGCTTCTCACTCATCTCCCCCTTCCTCTCTGGCCTTCGGAGCCACATCCTTTCCCTCAGCCTTCTGCCAACAGCAGCAGCCTGGTTATTCCACCTCCAGGATTCACATGCAACTCGCGCAGCGCAGGCAGACTACCTCTCCATCAGTACTAAGGCTGAGGTTCACGCCCTCAAAACAAACTGACATGTGTTTTGTTTGCCGAAGAGGCACCAAAGTGCTTTATTTAGTTACTGGAGCTGCAAGCAGCAGTATCTTGCCATCAGGGAAACTGAACGATTATTCTGCCTTGTTTACAAGCAAAAGAATAAAAAAAATATATTAGAAAATAAAATAAAACCAAAGCAGATAGGCACAATCGGTTACCTCTGGTCACATCTCCCCCCTGCAAACGTGCCTTTCATTTCTACACAGTTTAAGGCCGGAGCCTTCAGCCTTTCACCAAGTATTAAGACTGTGTGAATAATTAGTCATCCTGGTAGCCAGCACTCACTGCAAAGTCATGGAATCTCAAGATTGTTTGTTCCACTGACTGCACACTGGAGGGGAAGAAAAAAAAGGCAGGCTCGTTTCACACCCATATGGGCACCCTCCGATTCCTATTTTTTAAAGCCATACACTTGCCAAACAGGTTATTCTGGGAATTCTGATTTTCACAAAATAAGCTTCCCCGATTCGATTGCTTATCATTGTCACCCTGACCCCCAAAAAACATGCAGGGTTGGATGTGGCACCGCTCACTCCCGACTCCACAGCTTCAGCACTCTGAAGGTTTTCCAACAAGGAAACCGGGTGACAATCTCAATGAAGGCCAATGCCTTTGTCTAAAGTCACCGCAGCAGCAACTTCCATGAGGACTTCCAGCAGCAATTTTAAGCCCATGGACCTATTTGTACCACCACAACACACTCCAACAGCGTCCACCCCGTTCGGTTCTTTGGGGAGAAGGTGGGGGGCATAAGGACAATAAAGGACTATTTCACCATTTCAGGATGTGCGCTCGGGAGAGTAATTCCTGCCCCGCTGTAAACGCTGAAGCCGAGAGGATGCCAAACTTGTCACGGGCAGTAACAATGACAAGGACAACATTTTTATCACCCCCAACCACAGCGGGTGGCTCGCCTTCCTCCGAGCGCTCAGCCCGGCACAGCCACCGGGTACCCTCTCGACAAACGGCAATAATAAAAGGAGAAGAAACGCTGCCACAAACCTTGTAGACTTGCCCGTACGTGCCATTGCCAACCACTTCCACCAGCTCAAAAATCCCAGCGGGGTCCTGGGGGGCAGAAGGAGCAGAGAGGGGTGGGG
>JAOEHY010000169.1:59162-70758 GCA_025447955.1 Psilopsiagon aurifrons | reverse complement strand
CGCTGCCCTCGCATGAAACGGCGCCGGGCACCGACGGGCAGCGGCTGCGCGTCCCGGCGGCGGCGGGGCACGGGCGCGGGGCTGGAGTGGGGTGCTGCGAGCCAGACAAAGATAGCCGGGGAAGAGGAGGAGGAGAGGGAGGAGGAAGAGGAGGAGGAGGAGAAAAGGGATACAAAATATACTGCGAGAGGGGAGGGAGGGAGAGAAAGAAAACAGCTCCCCCTTCCCTTCTCCAACAGGAAAAACCGGCGGAAACGCGCCCGCACCAAAGCACTGCTGGGTAAACTCGCGGGGAGAGAAAGGGAGAAGGCGGACGGAGAAGGGGAGCGGCCGCGGCAGCGCTGTCCCCAGCACGCCGCTGTCCGCAATCCAACAATAGCCCTGCTGGGTCGAATGGAGGGGTGTGAGGGATCCCACGCGTGTCCGCGGCAGGGCCGTGGGGCGAGGCGGCAGGACAGGGTGGGACGGGCTCAGCCGGGCCGGCTGCTGTGGGCCCCCCCCCCGCCGCTGCCCCGAGGCCTGGGCAAGGAAGGGGGCCATGTGCCAGCCAGCCCCCGGCGTTTTCAGAGGGGGACAGCAGGGTCAATGTTAGGCTGTCGCGAGAGGCGTTGCCCGTGGGGTGAGACACGGGGGTATTTTCCATTCCCATTTCTTCCTCCCCGCACAGAAAGACGTATCTCTCACTTTGTGCCCCCCACCCCAACACCCTAGGCCCACAGGAAAAACGTTCCTGCCCCGTCAGAGACCTCTGCAGACAGGCAAAGCCTAGCCTCCAGAACCACATCCAGCACTGCTAAGATGGTGCTGTGATTTTAGCACCCCATTTACTGGCAGCCAGAATTGTCTTAGGCCCCATTCCCACCCAAAAGCATCCTCCATCAGCATCTGAATCATGGAAAAATCTCATTAACCACTCTGAAGCTAGTCACATCAGGCAGTTGCAGGCAGGTGTAAACCTTGGCAGGATTTGTCTCTCATTGAAGTTCTTCATCACACCAATATGGCAAAAGTGTTACCTGCTTGCAAGAGGTCGAGTTACGTTTCCTGTGGGAACCAAGGTTTTCCTGTCTCTTCTACTTTAACCACAAACTTACATATACATAGCTATAAGTATCACAGGAACATACTTTTAAAACAAAGCAAACCTGTTGAGCAGAAAGTGTAAGGATAAATTACCATAACAGTTTAATGGTGTACTTCATTTTCACTTAAACTGTAGCTACAAAGAAAGGAAACCCAGGGCAGGACCAGACAACTGTTTTCCTCTGTACAGCAACCTATAGGCATAAGAAGGCAATTGATTTACAATGGGCTCGGTGCTGGGTCCATCTGACTGCATGCACACAGTAGCAGGATCAGGTCTAGAAATGCAGTAAGTTTTGAAAAGTGGATTTCCACAAAGATTTGTATCCTTGGCCTGGCTTGCAATAATGGCTAATTTAACTCTGTCTTGTTATGCATGAGAGCAGCCTTGCTAGGTTAGCCCCATTGCCTGTCTAGCCCAGCGTCCTCCCGTCTCCAGAAGTAGCCAGTGGTGGATGCTGAGGGATATGTTAACCATCCAGTGATACTTCTCTGGGGCATCCTCCCAGTTCTCTGCAGCCCAGGGGCTTCTTTGGCAGTGTTTGGTGTCACTGCATTTCATAGTCTTTGATGATTTTTGCCTTCATTCGATTGCCCATTTACTTTGTAGATTCATACATGGTTCTGGCTCTTAAAGTGTCCCCTGGCAGGGAGTTCCAAAGATGAGCTAGCGGCTTGTGGAGTCCGCCTTTGTTCATTGGCTTTGAATCATCATCTGCTAGATTGAAAAGATCCATAGCTGGCTCTTGTGTTGAATGGGACAAGTCATTTCCTATTAATTTTTTCCATTACATTCTAGTAGACTTCTGTTGTGTTCCCCCTTGTTTTTTTGCCAGCTAGCAAGTTCTGGTCTTTTTAGTGATATCATGAATGGAAGCCATTCCGTACTTGCCCTTCATTGGACCATTTCTAGTTCTAATACCTTCTTTTTTAATACAAGGGAAGAATTTTCTATATAATTTTCATAATGGGTTCCCCATGCAGCATCATGTTGATGTCCTGGTTTCCAGTCCTCTCCTGGTACTCCCTTTTTTTGCTGTTGTTCAGTATAAAAGTGACATTCCTGTGGAACATCTCTATCATAAAGCCACAATCCCTTTTCATACTATCACAGAGACTGTTGCTGTGTCCTTCTGGATGAAACAAGGATTTTCAAGCCCAGGCTCTGAACTCAAGTTGTCCATACTCAGTATGTAACATCTTTCTTGTGCCCCTGAAAATACAGTCTGAGTTTTTTTAGAGCTGCATCTCTGAGCCCAAATACACATTTTCACCATTACAGCTCTGATGTGGCTCCACTGTGGTGTCCCAGCTCATTTTTGAGCTTATATTTTACTACAGTGAGTTTTGTTCTTTGCTTTGTTTTAGTATCATATCAGTACGAAAGGAAGCTATAAGACAACTAAAGAAGCGTAAGTGCTAACAAGATTGAGAATCCTTGAAAATTGGCATGTCCCCTAATTTTAAGGAAAAGAAACAGTTTTCAAAAAGGAGTAAATGCCACAGGAGAGCTTCCTGCTAGTTCCCAGGGTGAAGCACCGTGCCACCTCACCTTCCTTTTCCTTCCTACACAAGAAGAGGGATGAAAGTGTTGCTTTCTTCAGGAAGAAGTCTCCCTGGCTGCGGCCAAAACCACTCTGTTCACATGTTCATCATGCTCTTCACCAGCACAGCATACTTAGCCAAGTTTGGAAAGTCTAAAGGTTAAGAGCCCAAACCTAAAACCACTGGGAAGAAGATGAGCACTCTGTTTGGACTTCCTCATGGAGTGAAACCAGCGCCCCTGAAGGAGACAGAGTGAGACATCCATTGAAAATCATAATGCAGATGAAATGCAAGGATAGGCAATTTCAGCCCTGTGGATAGTCACCCCACACACAGAGCAGTAAACAACTCGGTCTTCTAATGACAAAGTAAGTAGAAGCATCAAAAAATCTAAGTCAGCTCCATCTGTTTGGGAACAAAGCAAGAAAAGCTGCAGGGCCAGTGTGCTGCTTTCTGTCACCCTCGGACACAGTCGCACCCGTTCATGCACCCTGGGCTCATAGCAGCCAGTGGAACAGAGGAGATGAACTTTCCTTAGCAGTTCCAGCACCCATGAAGGAGAGAGACAGAGGCTCCTTTCCTCTCCTCTGGCACCTCATCCCTTGTGTCAGCATAAGTTTTCATACAGCTGTACACTAATAGCCCAGGAGAAAGGAAAAGACTTTTTGATGTTACTATTGATCAGTTCCCTGGGCTGGTTCCTCGTGTGCCTGCTGGAGCAGTTGTGTTGATGAGAGGGAAGGGGGGGGCAGAAACTATGTGCAGGGGAGGAAGTGTAACCATAGTATTGCCTCTTGGTGATAGCTGTGGCTTAAGCCGATTTCAAATCTCGGTGGACCCACAGGGGTAGAACTAGAGCAACTTCCTTCCTTACTGGAAGAGGCACTGCGGGAATAATGGGAACCCAACGTTTATGTTGTAGCCACAAAAGAAATTCCTTGTTCTCTGTTTTTTTTCCTCACGGTTCTTTGAAACTGTGCTTATTCTTTTCCACATTTAATACACTGGGGCCCTAATCGCTGACCAGAGATGTAGAGGTCATCAACTGCATTAACTTTTTAAGAGCTTAATCATCAACAGTGTTCAAGGAGATGAGTAAAGAGACAGGAAGTTCTGAGTTTTCATTTTGCTTCTGCTACTGATTCATCCCGTAGCCCTGGGGCATCTCATTTCCTGCCTCCACTCCTTTTCCCTGTGTGGAAAATGGGAGTGACTTTGACCTCCTTGATACTGTGAAGTGTTAGACATGTGTGCCCTATTGTACTGTCTAGGGAAATGGTTCTCGCCTTGGCCAGGGAAGTCCATGAGGAAGTCTCAGGCTGGTTGAGGAATAGCAGAGGACAGATTAGCAACCAAGGTTGGCTGAGGCTTTGCATAGTGCAGTTCTCCTGCTGCAAGTGGTCTCCCACGACCAGAGGGAGGTTGGGAGGCTTTAAAGACTGCTTGTTCTCCTCATGCTGGGTGAGTTCTCCCCATGCCGGTGATTACAATGCACACAGGGAGCAGAGCACATACAGAAGGGTGCCACACAATCAGCCTTACTCCAGCTTATACTCCTCTGCTGCTTCCACCACCACTATCTCACACCTCCATGTGTGGGTTGCTCTGTGTGAGCGCTACTGACACACCCAGGTTCTTACATGCTGCATCTGAATGTTGTGTGGACGTGGGACATGTCCCTGCAGCTAGGTTGCCCAGTTGTGCCTTCACTGCTGCTGCTGACATCCTGCTGCTTCCCCCATTTCCACAGTACTTCCTTGCCTCCCAGACTGATACCCTCATACTGGCATGCAGGCAAGGCTCAGGCAAATAGCTGGACCCAAGGACAGGGAAGCATATGCAGATTACACTATAGGCGACACAAGCTGCACAGGGCCCAAAAGGAGCAGCTTTCAACCAGCTGTATGCTTTGGGGCTATCCACCAGCTTCCTGTCCACCCCCTGGCTTCCTCTGTTAGCGTTTCAGGGACTGGATTGACAGGACTCCTTGAACACAGGGGCTGCCTAAATATAGCACTCCTGCTAGCGCGGGAAGAGTGGCAAAGCAAGGCAGAGCACTTCCTACGGCTGCTCGGTGCCGGGCAGGAGGCACGGCACTGTCAGCAGTTCTGAGGTACCCACCTTTCCCCATCCCCTGCCAGGCTCCACATCTGTGCTGTTCTTTCAGCTGTGCCAGTACAGCTCTCCTATGTTACGGTCGGGTAGCTGGGCTGATCTTAGCAAAAAAGAAAACACCTTTTTCCTCCATTTTTTGCAGGCTTTGCTTTACCTCTTATTAACACCCAGCTTTGAAGCAGTGGTGGGCAGTAATGCGAAAGCAGGAATTTCTCAAGTTGTTGCACAGAGATCTAGGTACCACAAAATCATGTCCTAAAAGTCATTTTGGGGTGAGTTACCTCAAATGGCATTGCAGTATAGCCTAGGAAGACAAGTTAACATTAGTCCTGTTCTATCACACCTGTGCAGCACTGGAACACGCAGCAGTTCTAACTCGATCCGGATCTCAGGTGAACATAGGACAGTGTTCTTATGAAAATAATGTTATAGGGTGTTTATATCTTCCTTATGCTTTTACACTGGATGTGGTAAAGAAACATGGTACCTGGTCCATCAAAAACCTTAGGATATGAGAAGCTGATAGCTGAAATGGTTTGATGTTTGCCAGGACAATGTGCTCCCAGGAAAATCTGTGAACAAATCCAGACCAGCAAAGTTCAGCAGTTTGCATCACCTAGCTGGAGCTTTTTGAACCTGGTTCAGAACATGCCCACAAACAATTTACATCCACAGAGCCACAGCCTCTGCAAGGAAGCTGCTCCCTTCCCTGGAACAGAACAGGATGAGGGGGGGTGATTTCGTGCTGCCACAGTCTTTCTGTGACTCCAGACCCCGAATAGATCTACCCAGACTGAATGCACAGCACAGCGCAGCGCAGGACCTCGCACTTCACATCACACAGGCTCAACGCTGGCATAAAAAAAGTGCATAAACCCCCCATAAAAATACTGTTGTATGGTTGGGGTAATTGGTGGTTACAAGGGTATCCTTGTAATCCTGGATATATTTTTGGACACTGCCCATGCCCTAAGCTTTAATAAGTTAGGTGTTTCTGGCCCTGCTATCTATCACACAAAGCATGCAATTACCAAGTGTGGCTGGCTCTCACAAGCTATCTCTGCTTGTAGCTAAGCTGGCTTGTAGTTATCTTCTTGTGACCCAACTGTGACACTTATTTCACCTCTTATACAGGGCCCTGAGCCATATCTGTAGCTGCAGTGAGCAAACTTTTTTCCTCCCTGTCTGCGTCAGAACTCCACTGGGCGAATTATCCCTCCTCATGTTCGCCTTGATGTGCCTTATCTCACCCAGGGGCACCTGGGGATGCTCACCCAGAGTTTTTGAGATCCGTGCTTCGGAATGATGAGCAAGGCAGAGAGACAACCCGCTCATGCCACATTTGTACCCTTGCATAAGAAAAGCTGCTCTACCAGAGTGATGGCAGCTGTGGCTCTGTAGGCGTTTCTCCACAGGCAGTGCTTGTGTAAGGATTTCCCAAGCCTTCTCCACCAAGCACACGGGCACGTATCCTGCGCTTTCCCTCATGCAGTTTTGTTCCTGTCATGGCACTGCCCTTGTTGTGCCAGTCCTTTTACTTGCACAGCCATGTACTCAAACACCTCAACATTGGAAATAACCCTTGTTTTCAGATTTCATTTTGTTTTATCCAGCTCAATTGTGCTCACAGTGTGGGGAAAGAGCAGAAACAAGCAAAGAAGTGAGCATGGAGGTGGCTGTGTGGCCCTTTCATAGGCAACCAGCTTGTAGAAACACAGTTCAAGTTGAGTCTGCAAGCCTAACAGGCTCCTGAGGGGATTGCTGGGGTTTACTTCTCCAGAACTTCAGCCTGGTTTTGGCATGGCCCTGAACATAGTCTTGATGTGCCACATACTGAGTCAGATATGCCACAACAGCATGAACCTGTATAGAGTTACTCTGTCAATTCACATGCATTCAAAAACTTCTGAAGGAGTCATTTTATCCCAGAACATCTTCTGGTGGAGCAGGTACTGTAGCCAGCTTAAGCCTGGTATAAAAGCATAAGCTGGCACAGAAATATGTCTGTATACTTGGGCTATCTGAACAGAAAGAAGTTAATTGTGTGCTTATATCTGATCCAGAGCAAGCTGATCACAAAAAGCCCACAGATCTGGTAATAACCAACCTGTAACCATGTCCAGAGCTGGCACAGAAGTTGCCCCATTGCCAGAATGAAGCCAATGCACTTCTTCCAACAGTGGGCTTATGCAAGAAGACTGTAAGAGCATAAATTCACACAGTGCCCCTGGTCTGAGTACAGATGCCTTCAATCTTGCACATTTATCCTCGTGTTGAACTTCACGCATTGTGCAAACTCCCTGAGAATTCATAGATCTTTGAGGACTGTGGCTTAAGCGAGGTAAATTATAGAAATCAAAATTAAAGTGTAAAGCATATATTTTAAACAAACATTAAGGCTACTGAAGTCTGCCCTTTGAAAGCTTTCTTCTTCAGTTTCCAAGTGACTTTTATTTGAATATTGAAGGGATTTTAATTTTGTGTTGTATTTTACACTGAGTAGGGAGTTATGTTTTGAAAGACATTCTAGAAATGAAGAGTGAAAAATCACCAAAATGCAAAAAAAAGGAGAAAAAAAGCAGAGGTGAGAATTAACTGTCCTTTCTAATGAAAAAATAAAACCCCAGAGCTGTTGAAGGAAATGTAAGGATTTCCACAATTAATACACAGGCTTAATTGGTTTAAGTTTCCCTTTCATTTTATACAGCATGAGGTCCACAGAAGCCATAATTTCAGGAAACTCTGGCTTTGTTAGTGAAGCTAATTTAAAATGTTCCCTCTCCTCCCTTCCCCGGCGCCTCGTACCTGTCTTCACACCGCAGAGCGCTGCCCTCTCTGTGGGCAGCTCTTGGTTCCAGAACCAGACTTTGCAGGGCCGAACAACGAAAATAACACTGTCCCAGAAGAAATGAATCAGATTTCTGGCAGTAGCATCACCGAGAAGGCCATGACAGCAAAGAGGAGCATGTGGGAGACTGAAATGGTGAAATGGTGTTGGCAACTTCTTAAGTTAGCTCCAACAGCAAAGTCAAGATCTCATGGAGCTGCTGCTGACATGTCAACAAAAATGCCAGGGAAAGGTCCGTGGGAAGAGGCAAAGCCTTTAGGCATCACCGTGCAGTATATAATTTAACAAAAGACACCCACTGGTCATAATAGATGGTTGAAATGAAAAGTATTAGTCACCCTTGGGCCAGTGATTGACACAACATAGTCCTCCAGGTATTGTTGGTTTTGTTGGTTTGGGTTTTTTTAAACAAAACATTGTCATTAAAACATAGTGAAAGGTTGAATGTTATGGGGCATTGCTGGGTTTTGATGCGAAGCAAAGTATTTTAGCCACAGTTTGGCTTGAAAGGTCATTCTGTGTCATTTTCTTTTCTTCTAAGTCTTGTTGATTTACCAAATGGCTCTTCTATATGATACTCTGCAATCTGATTTTAAGTAAACCAAGTATCAGGGCTGCTGTGACAAAGCAGTTTGATAAAGCCACTCAGTGTAACTGCTAGTGAAGAACTTCCTAATGAACATAATTATTTTATCTTCTGGAATGTGAAGGCTTTTAGGGATCTTCTGGACATATCAGAAACTCTGACTAAAGAGGGTCTACAGAGAGCTAGCATCTCCAGACAAAACACATGGGATTCACCTGTCCATTTTGCATGGCTGTGTCTAAGATGATCAGCTAAGCTTCCTTTAACAGCTGACTGAAAGAAGTAAGCACCTCCAAGGTAGAGTTCATCTCATCCTGAAACAGACAGATAAAGTAGCTTGGAGAAATAGTATCTCAGCACTATCTTTGAAGAAGGCATGGTGAGTTTGGATGCAGGAGCCAATGCTGAAAACATCTGAGGCTGGTGCAATAAATCCCATGCAGCTGGCCAATGCTCTTTCCTATGCTTTCAATACTAGCCTTTAAGATTTTCAGCTGTGCAGTCCGGTGTGTTTTGGAAGCTATTTACCCATTTGACTAGCAAAGTGAAGTCAAAGGGACAGATATTTAACTGCTGTGAATTAGCATAGCTCTTCTTGTGAAACTGCAGGGATGTCTGTTGACTGACCAACTCCACCCGTTTAAGACTGGTGTACTTACTGTTAGCAGTCACCATCAGAAACAATATGTTGTTAGTCAGTGATGAATAGGCAATTTGCCCTTAGCTCAATTAGCTCTGAAATGGAAAAAGCGGGAAAATTTACACAAAGAATAGAAAAACAGCACGTGATTTCCCAACAACACTTGAAAACTTATGCTGCTGCTTTGATCATTATCGTTCCCTCTCACTAGCCCAGACTGGAGCCGTTATTTGAGCTAGGTGTAAGTACATAGGGACAAGTGATGAGATGAAGGCATACACCACAGGAGGAAGTCCCAGTTCAGAAGACAGCTTAAATACTGAAAGTGGTGAGATGTTAATGGCATGCAAATGCGTTCTTCTGTATAAGGGTGTTCCCCGAGATCAGATTCTAAGTACTTTGCAAAAGCACTTTGCAGAGTTCCCCAGGACACTGCCAGCTGTACTCAAACTCTGCTTGCAGTTCCCTTGTTGATCAAGTTTCTCCAGGAGAGGAAGACTACTTTTACACTGTGTCAGGAGCTGAAATTCTGCCCACTGAGGATGAATGTGAGCTCACTGAAATTGTTTTTCATCACGCTTGAATCTTGAAAAGGTTGGGGGGTAACAACCACTGCAGCCAGAATGTTCTCAACCTCCCTGGAATCATACCCGTGCAAGAAGTGGTGGAGATATGCATTTCCAACAAGGTGGACACTTGTGGAGCAGGAGAAAAAAAAGCACCTGTCTTGGTGGTGTTCACCCAGCTCTGCTGGGAAATAACACATAGATATATTTTCATACCATTGAAAATGCAATACCAAGTGGGTGAAATTACTGAGTTTAAAATAAGGGCCAGTTACATTAGTGTCA
This sequence comes from Psilopsiagon aurifrons, assembly GCA_025447955.1. NCBI lineage: Eukaryota > Metazoa > Chordata > Aves > Psittaciformes > Psittacidae > Psilopsiagon > Psilopsiagon aurifrons. The sequence goes on along the minus strand of JAOEHY010000169.1, from coordinate 61,090 downwards.
GGTATTCCAAGCATTTTGTAAGTTAGTCAGTTTTGCCACGAAATTAACGTAGGATGGGAACACTTTCTGATTTTTTGATGATGAAACACTGGTAAGGTGTAAGGTTATAATATCAAACTTATCCCTGCATCACACAGCAGAGATGAGCTATTTTCATTCCCATTTTGCATGTCATTCTTCTTGGCAGTTGACTTTATACACTCTTTCTCAATCCTTTCTTTTTCTACAATTCTAACATCCAAAAAAAAGCATGCAGATCTCCTGGCCTAAGCATCTTGCCCAAACATTACCTGCCTGATGAAATCTGGAGCTATATTGCCTTTTCATAGAACCCTTGCAGCAACATTAAGGTCAAGCTAGTAATCTGATTGTCTAAGGCACCTAGGACCACACTGCACCCCAGCACCCATACCACCATAGTGTGTTTATGCAATCTGGCTTCCTATAGTATGTGCAGGCATCATTGTGCATAGCCAAACCACCTCTGCCAACTTTGACCAGTCTTCTGTCCAGATTCTGTCCAGATGCTATCTAGATGCATGCCAAATAATGCAAAAAGGGACAACAGTTTTATGATATGTTACCTCATCATATTTCAGAAACCAAAATAAGACAAGTTGTGTCATCTTGCAGTGCCCTTCAAGCATTTGGTGCTCCACTATAAGGCCTGTCATGCCAAAGATGTACGTTACCTCTTTGCTGCGTGTCATTGCAGACCAAGCATAGTTTATGAGTAAGAAAGTTCATTCAGTAGCATGACAAGGTGAAGATCTTCTGCCCCAGTAAGATTCTCTTGATGGATATATGCAAAGGAATCTGGACGAACAATTGCAAAGGAGGGTCTAAGATATCTCTTTACTGAGCCATCATGCCCACAGCTCTCCTCTATTTGCCCCAGAGATGATAACATGGACTGGTCAACTAACCAGTTCTCTAGACTCCCCCAGACTCAAGGCTGAAGAGCCCAGCCACACAAGGAGTCCCTAGGATTGGGTTTGGGGCCCTTGACTTTGGCACAATGTAGTAGATGAGGTCCCATTACTCAAAATCCCCTTGAGCTGTAAGCCTAAAAATACTCGTTCTTGGAAGAATAAAGCAGGGTTCCAGCCTGCCCCTAGATTCCATTAATGAATTTAATCTGCAGTGCTCTGGGGTTTGCCTGTTCTTTTCGGTTGTCTGTTTGTTTAGTCCTATTTGTAGGTGAAGAGACATTCATCAATTTTGACTGCTTTTTATGGTGTGTAAAAATTTACTCCAGGCAATAACAGATAGACTTCTGCGCAAGTATCAGGGTGGGAATCATTCTAAATGCCATAAGATGTCTACAGTGTAGAAGTCCAAACCTGACCTCTTCACATCTCTCTCTCTTCATAGCAGTCAGCAGAGAAAGAAAGGCAGTTTTGGGGCATGATTCATCTCATTTAAAACAGGTCACATGAATCACTTTCTAGAAATGGCTGTTTCTCTGTATTGACTCAAAAGGGAGCCTGGATATGTAACTCAGGCACAAATGGTTACACTGCAAATGTCTAGATTTAGATGGGTTGAATCCCACATGTTTGTCTGGACTTAACACCATACAGAAAGACCCTTTTCCTCATCTGCTGCCCTATTAGGTATGCATATGTCAGCTGCCCAGGTGTCTCTGAGTATCTGCTGCAGAAGAGCTAACTTGTCCCTTCACCCAGAAGTGTCAAACATTACTCCACCAAGGTGGTTGAGAGGTAATACAAGTAAGGGTATGGGGCTTGACTGCAGGACATGAGGGTCAGCAAGCAGGATCACAGAATGGTTGAGGCTGGGAATTGTCTAGTCCGACCCCTGCTCAGAGCAGGGTCAGCTAGTGCAGGTTGCTGAGGATGACCATACAGTTGGATTTTGAGTATCTCAAAGGATGGAGGCTCCACATCCTGTCTGTGTGGTCATCC
>JAOEHY010000169.1:8605-55093 GCA_025447955.1 Psilopsiagon aurifrons | reverse complement strand
GGGAAGCGTGACTGGTATTCCAGGGAGGACTACTAGGCTGCAGGCTATCATTTGTCCCGATTCTCAGGGAATAAATCAAAAGAAAACTGCCGGTGTTTCATTTCACATGAGAAATACGAATGAGCTTGTTCCCATTTCAGCGGGTTTTCTGGGATGCCCCTTTCCCTCTTCTACATCTCCCATCTACAACCAAGATCTGAAAATTACAGAAGCGATGAGGGTGGTGCTTACCGCCCAAGGATAATTCCCAAATTCCTCCCCCCACACACGCACATCCCACTGAAAGCTGCTGCCTGCAGCTTGTTCAATCTTGAGCCACCTAGTGGCATTGGCTGCAAATCAGTATTACAGGCAGCATCAGGCTACAGAGCCCCCCAAAAAAGGAAGGAGACTGAGAAAGAGGTTTAGTGGCAGCTTTATGATCCATCCATGCCTTGCCTAAGTTGCACTGAAAGCTCTTTTTGTTGTTCTGGCTGAGTCACCCTGCTCCTAAAGGTTCCTCTGGGGCATGGACAAAATGCAGAGTGTCTCAATGGGAGGTAGCAGGGGCTGCAAAGCCATGCCCTTTCCCAAGACTCATCTTCTGTTGGTTTCCTGATTTGGCTTGTGTTGGTTTCCTCTGCATTGGTTTTCTTTGCTCCAAGCTAAAAGCACTGTTGCAATTGCCTTGGATGAGCAGAAATCCCCCTCTTCTGTATATGGGATGTACATGGGACTCCATAGAGACCCACATGCAGCTCTGGCCAAAGGAATGAGAATAATAATAATAATTAGAAAAAAGGCTTGTTGTCCAGAGGCAGGGGAAGGAGAGGTTTGTCTGGTGCCACATCCCTCCAGGCACTGCTGGGGGGAAGGAGGAGGTCAGCAGAAAGGAAGTCTAGGCAGCCCCAGGGTATTTCTTAGGGTGATAAACTGCTGTGGAATGGACATCTGTGTCTGGAAGTAGCCAGCCTGCATTACTAAGTTTTGAAACATATGAAGCAAAATTAAACTGATTAATCTGACCGCTACTCCTTGTGTCATGTCAAAGAGTAGCTCGAGTAATTATTTTTCTTTCCTGCTTTCTCAAGAGGGAAACCCAAATCTGCAAAAATCATTATTCATTCCCCCTGAAATCAGCACACCCCCGAAAAGGCAGCTCTTTAACTTTGCTTTTGTGTTTTCAAGTTCCATAGCTGGGAAGCTTCAAACAATGCACACACTTGCTTTGCATGAGAAGATGCTAATATTTTTGAAAGTCATCGCTTGCCAGAGACAGGGGTTAATAAAATACCAAATGTCACAAGGCTACAGTGAAATCACAGAGGTTCACAATAGTAGCGTATGCAGCTTTGTCTTTTGGATTAATTTCAGCTTTCTGAAAGCCAAAGATTCCTTTTATTTTATTTTTTTTAGAACATAACCCAAAATATCAAGAAGCCAACGGAGGGCCTGGCTTAAAGAGCAAGATACATAACACGTAGAGGCAAGGGTATAGCAAGAATGCTGGGATTGGACATATCAATCATTTCTATGGCAACAGAGGAGGATATAACAATACTGTAGAAGAGCAGAAGAGACTGGGCAAGAAGAGATCATCGTTATACACTACCAATATTTTCATTTACTCCTTGTAGAGATTGTATCAGAAAATGCAGGAAACCATATGCAAAGTATCCAAAACTATTATTTATAGTTCCACATTTATAGTTTACAGAAGCAAAAGTATATTGTATACAATGAGTGTATTCTTGTTCTTCCAGGGAGTGTTTGTAAATCCATGTGACTATAAACAAAGGATATGTTTTGTGAGAGTGTATATCATATAGTATAATACACTGGGAGTGCGTGATTGCATGTTCAGACACAGCAACTGAACCTTAAATATCCACAAAGCGTTTGCCTTTCTATACTTATCGGATGAAAATCATAATGTTTAACACAAAGTGATAATTTTCATATTTTTCTCATAAATGTATTTATTTCTTCTCTTTGTAGTCACCATGGGTGGGATTTAAATTGCCTAAATTATAGTGCCTTGATGTGAGATACAGCCTAAATTCCCATGGTAGCCAAGGAAGACTGAGCACACATGGTCAGTGGACCCTAGCAAGCTACTTTCCTTCTTCTGAGGTAGACCCCAGCATCTGGTCATCCAAATTGCTTTCCAAACTATGCTAACTATATGGTCTAGATCCTTACTGACTGTACAAAGGGGGATACAGCCTCATAACGTGGAGCCTTCCTATCCATTCACAGGCATTGCTTCTATCATGATACTGGAGGTAATATTAACATAAATTTCTTAGATTAAATACTGATGATGTAATGAAAATGTTTACTGTTGGCTGAGCCCTTAAAGATTATTCTGTTTCCTATCCAGGGGACAGAGAAGGTATGTACTGCCCCTCAGGGCTGTTCCCTATGGATCCATCCTTGCTGTTAATTCTTTTTAGTTGCCTCTGCTTGGCAAGGCCATTTTGAAATACTGTTACGTATTTCTGATATCTTCAATATTAGAGCAGGGGCATGGGGGAACAAACAACAAAGTCACACACAAAATGGAGATGTGTATTGGAGGTGATAAACAGTAGACTGACAGCTCTGTCCTGGAGCCTTTCCTCTGTCAGATAGCACAGGCTCCCTCCCATTGCTTGAACAGCTTCCACACTTGACTTTGTAAGAGGGCCATACAGCCCCATATTCCTTTTCTCAAATAGGTAGTAATTAGGCCTGCACACAGGGGTAACTTTGATAATCCAGATATGGAAACAAAACCATCAGCTCTCAGAAGGTTCTCTTCTCTCAGAGAAAGCTAGACATGACTGTTTTGAGTTAAGGTACTAAACGGCCTCTCATGCAAGGCCAGAGATGGTGCTGAAAGTCTCCTGCACACCTACGTATTAACACATTCATACAGCACAGAATAGATCATAGAATAACTCAGTTTGGAAGGAACCTGTCTGGGTGCCTCTCATCCATCTGATCCATCCCTTCACTGGGACAGGGCTCTCACAGATCAGGTTGCTCAGGGCCTTGGGTTGCTGTATTATGGGCATCTCCAAGGACAGGGTGTTCCACAGTCTCACCAGGCAACCAACCCACTGTGAAGCTGGGTTTTCCTCTTATCTGATCAGGATTTCCTTTGTCACAGCCTGTGCCTGTTGAGTCTTGACTTGACCTTGGCCTTTACTGTAACCTCTCATCGCATTCTTGGAGCCAACCGGCTGGAACAGAGGAGTGGACTGTACGGTGGGTGGAAAGCTGACTGGATCGCTGTGCTTTAAGGGTCATGGTCAGAGGTACGAAGTCTCACTGGCAGCTGGTTGCTAGTGGCCTCCCTCAGAGGTCAACACTGGGGCCAGTGCTGTTTAACATCTTTGTTAATGGGCATTGCTCTCCCCTTGTTCGCAGAGCCAGCACAGAAGGCAGGTAGGGTGTTTAGGCTTGATTTGTCCTTGCTAAGCCCATGCTGGCTGTTCCCAGTTACCTGCCTGTTCCTCATGTGCCCAGTCCCAGCTTCCAGAGGTATGCTCATAATCTTTCCAGGTTAGGCCAACCAGGCTGCAGTTCCCTGGATCCTTTCTCACCCTTCAGATGTAACCAAGTTTTCCAGTCACTGAAGACCTTCCCCAATCACTGTAACCTTTCAAAGGTGGCAAAAAGCCATAGCTGTCTCCCTCAGCACCCTTGGATGTATCCCAAGTACCGCAGACTTCTGTCCTGCCTGTCTGCAGGCCATGTAAAGTTCCCAATATCAAAACCACCACATCCATCTACAATTCAATTTTATATAGCCAGTGCCAGGAAATGCAATCTTCTAACTGTTCTTCTAGAGAATTGTCCATATCTTTATAGTTCTGGCCAGGAGATTAAACAGAAAGCTTTTCTGATCTCCATACCACTGCTTTGCAACTAAAAGTGGCAGTGTCTGAAGAGAGACAGAGGTTGATCTTTCCTAAAAGGGCTTGTAACCACTATTCACCATGCTCTTAAAAGCTTTGCAGTCCTTAAAGGTAAAGTTAAATCCTCCTCCCTCATAAATGCCTCCAAAACCAACACAACACTCCCTGCAGAGCCCAGAGCCGGAAAGCAGGTCTGGAAGGTCTGCTGGGCTTGCTTTCTTCATGCTTTCTGCTACTGTAAATAAGCTACTTCTTGTATCAAATCCTGCTTCTTGCTCAGCTGCAAGGGTGGGATGTCCTGTGGCCAAACTGGCTGCAGACTGTCACATCTGAGTGCGCTGCATGGATCTCTTCACAGCTGATGAAGGGAAGCAGGCTTTCCTACCATCTTTCCTCATCAGGTGAATATCTAAACCAGGTCAGATGTTTCTCACAGTTACTGGAGCAGGACATACAGGACCAGCTCAGATATAGATGTCTACACTGAAGATGCTCAGTGTTAGTTGAGATGGATACTGTCTGAAATGCATGTTAAAAAGTGGCTCAGATCTCTAAAAGTGTGACCCTGGCTCCTATAGCGGCCCTCCAGCTAAACTCTGAAGAGTCCTGGTAGAACAGTTTAATCTGTGGACTTATTAAAGCAGATCTGGAAGGAAGGAAATTGTGATTCTTCCCTGGAAGTGCCTAGCCATCAATACCAAAACCAAGGCGTTAGTTTGACTACCTTAGATAATTTTGAAGACAAAGATGATTTCTCAGAAACTGACAACTTGTAAAAACATTGTAAGTGTGATAATACATTTCTTGTGCTAGCTGTGTCCTTATGCCAACTGTCAGAACTTGTCCGTTGTATACTAGAAATTATGTCTTTCACTGGCTTGTGCATGGTGATTTACAGTTGGAAAATAACCTCTTTGTGTGTGGCTATAGCTCCACGGGCTTACAGACAGTACAGGATAGGAGACAGTAAGGAATCCAACCCCTTGTTCTCAACAAACATGTTCAGAAGCTGAACGTCGGGATTAGCCTAGATACTCCCTACAATATTGCATCAACATCATGTTTGCATAGTTACTCCCAGTCTCAGAACAAACAGTAAGGAAACAGTGAATCAGACCACAGAGGTTTCCAGAAACCTGAGCAGACAGACTGACTGAAGAGCTTGTGTAATGAATAAAAGTACTGCCACTTCTCACCAGCCAAACTCACTCCAGAGTAATTTACCCAGTGTCAGCTGAAGCACCTGTAAAAGTTTCAACATGAGGAGTTTTCATTCTGCTAGAGGCTTCAAGTTGGAAAAAATATTCTATTCAAGAAAGATTTTTGCTTCAGGACAGATAATTCCATGATTAACTGAAACCTGTGCTTTCTCAGCCAAGCCATGTCTTCATCCCTAATGTGTTGTAGGTCAAGTTCTATTACCCTGATTTGGGCTGTCTGTTAGAAATAAGAAGGATTTCCTGTGAGAAGGTATTGATGAAAAATGCTGGTCTAGAACCAACGATACTAGATAGTGAAGCATTTCCATTCCATTAGCAAGTACTTTGAGATGAATCAAATCATAATATTTGAAAAGGTAAAAATATATGTGAAAATCATAATTATTTTTCATTCCATGAGATGGCTTAAGATATCCCTGCTTTCATTACATGGATTTTAGTTGACTATTGTCAGAAGGTTATAATCTCTGCAGCCCTAACTTTTTATTTATTGGAAGGATGCGTATTTTATTCTTTAGTGCACCAGCATAACAGATTCAGCAGCACCCACCCTGTCACCAGAGTTAATCCTAGAGAAAGTAAAATCAGCTGTGATCTGCACCTTTCAGGTCTGAGACACTTCCTCTAAAATTAAAAAGACAGAAAACAAACAAAAAGAGCCCCCTTTATCTCTATTCCGAGATAAATCTATCTGTGAAGGTAACACACGTAATAAGAGAGTAAAGGGTGCCAGTAGACAGACAGGTGTGACCTGGCTTTCGTTAGCTGTACCTTTATCTAACTGGGTGGAGGCGCAAAAGAAACAAAATCTTTCCATTTAGCTGTGTCATTATGGGGTGAGGCACCCTGGCTTTGGTGCACTGAAACTCTGACAGTGGGTACAGTCACGCTTTCCCACTAGCTTCAGTTGCTACATCTCTTTCCCAGCTTCTCAAATGTCCCCACTTTCCCCAGCTTTCCTCATCGCTGGGAAGTGGTTATGTGTCCAGAAAGGCATGTCCCTCTATATCCTTCCAGCGTACCAGTGCATTAATGGTACCCAAATTTATTGCTCACATCTTTCTCCTCATCCCCTTTCAGGGGATCATCTGATGGGCTGGGCAATTTGTTTCAACAGACAAAACGCAGCTCTCAGATTCACACTCGCTGCTCCTACTGGCTCCAGAATAATTTGCACATGTGGTACTAAATGAAGATCTGCTCAAAGGAATTTAATAAGACAGCTTGACACATAATACATATGCAACTCCAACTGTGACAGAAAATATGCCCATTAATAGTTTCAGAAAGAGGAATTTAGCTTATAGCTCTTTTCAAAGAGTAAATAAAACACTTAGGTGCACTGCAAATAAAACCTGCATAATTTCATTTACTGCAGCTTCTGAGGTAACATAATGGTTTAAATACTGGTGATTAGAAGCCATTCTGAAAATGCTCCATGAGTTCAGCAAAAATTACCTGCATAAAACTCAAAAAAGAAGCAGAGTGGTATGCAAGCCACTCATTGTCGGGAGGGATGCTTTAGTCCTGCAGTCATAAAGCACGTTGCTTAGCACTCAACATGAGCTGAGAGTCAAATCCAATAGCTTGCAGATATCAAATATTTTGCAAACATCAAATAAAATAAAAAAAGAAGTTTGAATATTGTTCCAAAGCATTTGGGCAATACTTTGAAATGTATCTATTCAAAGACAACTGGGAATTTTCAACTTTTCACTGCCTCAAATGGGCCAGGTCCAGCATAAGTGTTACTTTAATCTGTTTGTACCAAGAGAGTACAAAAATCCTAACACTTAATATGTTTAGGAAAGCAATGCTGTAGCTGGAAGCATCACAAAGGACATAAGGCTTCACTGTACTATCCAGGGATTCAAATTGGCAAATGTGTTTCACTAGCCTGGTTTTCCAACAGAGTCACAGAGCAGAAACAAGAGAGGCACTTACTGCACTGAAATCTCCCCCTCTCTGAGCGAAGGCTTGCTCCTCACACAGTGCTTCATGGTGTTATGGTGAGACCTCACATAAAGGGATGTCCACCACCTCCTTGGGCAACTGCTGGACTGCTGAGGAGATTCTTACAGTCTGGTAGAGACATACCTCCTAAAATAAAACCTGACTTGTGGTTTAGTACAAACAGTTCAGGACAGCTTTCTGTGTTGCCTTTGGTATGCAGTCGGGCTTAGCCCACACCTACGAAGATTTCTAGCCACCTCTTCTTACAGCCCCGTTAATGTAGCTAACATGTTTTTAATGTAGTTTTATGAATCACTCCTTGAAGTGTTTTGGGTGTCACTGAAGGGTTATAGCAGTAGAAAATAGGGACCATATGGCTTACAGCAGTTTATCTACCTCAGCCCAGAAGAGCAGAGTTGAAACCCTTCCCAAACCCTCCACCATTTCACAGCCTTCACAGAGCCTGTGGGAAGCCATGGAAAAGGGCTCAGGGCGCATTCTGTTGCCTGTGTTTGTCTAACCTGCCCATTGCAGCAGGAGCTCCTAGACCAACTTTAATGGCACTTGTATATGGCTCTTGTATATGTGAGCTGACTCCAAACTCCAGATTACAGCTCTGCACTGTAGCCTCTCATTTACACCTCCTTGAAAAACTCCCCTCCTAGCTGATAGGTAAGGATCCTTACTGGTAATGGGATCCGGGCAGCTGCAGCCAAAACCCTCCATTGGCATGTGGTAGGGATTTTCAGTATTCTGGAATACAGGTTGATTTTTCTATGTATAAATAGTGGATGCAGCAATGTGATTAATGACAAAGTTGTCTCCTGTCATGAAACAGGAAAGTTTGGTCCAGAGCCAGCACTAGGAGGTGAGAAGAGCTGAAGCTCTGACAGGGAGAAGGGCAAATACAGCTCATTCTCCCCTGGGTTTGCAGGTCTGACCAAATACCACTCAGGTCCCAGCTCTTTTTGCAAGCTTTGCCAGTCAGGTTTAGGTCAAATCTCTGTTAGTCCAGCCCATCATTACTGGTGGTACAAGAGATACTGTGGAGAGGCACTACAGAGGGAAACCCTCAGGAAAAACCCAGCCCCAAGTGAAAGTGTCTCAGAAAGTCACAATGATCTTTTTCTAACATAGATCAGACTCCTCACATCTGATCCCATAGCAGAGAAAGGATGTCATAACAATTTCCTTGAGACAGAAACTGTCACACCAAAGACAGCCCTTCCCAGGCTAGCAATGCGATGTGCTCTCCTCTGGTGAGAAACTGGTGGAATAAACCAGGCCAATACCCAGATTTGCAGCCCTCCCAGATTCATCATTTGGGACCAGTGATTTTCCCATTTGGTGGAAGACCTAAAGTGAGCCTCTGTTTAGAGAGAGACAAGTCCTTCAGCTGAGCTGAACCATTCCTCATGTTTCTTTTGCAACAAACAACTTCTTAGTGGCTCTACCACGCCAAGGCAACAGCCCTCAGCCCTCCTGTCATGACCCAAAGCTTCTTCCTTGGCCATGCTGCTTGTCTGGTGGCATGGGGGAAGCTGAAACATGATAAAACTTGTTTGCCAGTGTTGCCAAAGCTAAGTCTGTTTTGCTTCCTTGTTTGCGGCATCTCGACAAGGTCAGGTCAAAGCACCTGGCAATGAGTGACTAACTCAAGGCTGCTGCATGAGTCAGCAGCACAGCCTGGCAGGGCTCAGGAATGCTGATTGCTGGGTCTTGCAGTCACCACTAGATCATGCTTTCCTTGTGGTTGCCCGAGCAAAGCAGCCATGGGTGACTACAGCATAGAGGTATCTCCCATAAAGAGGATTTCCCACTGCAGTTCTTGGCAAAGCTGAATTGCTGCACATCTTCTCTAATTCCTCTTTTGAAACCCCATTACCTCCATCTGTGTTGCCTTTTGCATCAATCAGCCATTTTTACTTGATGGGCTGTTTTTGGTGTTTGTTTTGCTTCTCACAAACTCTGATAGAATTTTGCCAACTGAATCTTGTAGACTCCTTCATTACTCATGTCTTGTGTGCAAACAAATGCAGCCTGCATAACGAAAAAATACAAATCAGCACAATTCTGTTTTTTCTAAGAAATCAGAGAAGTTCTGAGTTCTACCCAAAGCAAAGCAGTTTCATTGCTAAAAGCAGTATTAACTAAGATGGCTGTAGCACATCAAAATTATTCAGAAATGCTGCCCATAAAATCCTTTTTCAGCCCCAAAACCGATTATTTTGGAGCTTCCATTTCAATTGCAGTGAATGGCTGAAGGTGAAATTCAGCCTCATGCTCAAGAGTGACCAAATTTAAGCCTTTCATTTTTCCCCCCTTAATTGCAGGGGAAGAGGGTCTTTGCTCTCAAGCTAACAGGGATTATTGATAAAGCTTTAAACCAGACTTAAAGGGGCAATGGGGTAATATCAGCCTTGTCCATGACAAGCTGTGGGATGACACACCAAGGTTAGAGAGATGGGGTGCTAGAGAGGACCCTCAGCCTGTTGCCTTGAGACATGCTGGCTACACTGCAGTGCACTTAACATCTTAGAGAGAGGAGCCAATGGCTTCCGAGGTAGTAGGACCCAACAAGGAAACACCAGTGAAATGCTTCAAAGGAATTAAGGGGTGTTCCTCTTAGATGGTGCCTCTACACCAATACACAGAGCATGGGCAACAAACAGGATTTGGAAGCCGCCATACTGCTGCAATCTAGTTGCTGTTACTGAAACTTGGTGGGATGAATTCCATGACTGGAGTGTGGCTATGGCAGCTACAGGCTGTTCAGAAGGGACAGGAGAGGAAGGAGGGAGAGAGGTCCTGCCTCTAGGTCAGGACCCTATATTGTAAGTAGAGCAATTCCAGCTCTTCCAAGGTGTTAGTCAGTAGGACCCCCTGGGAAACTGCCCACAGGGACAAGGGAGCAGGGAAAAGCTGGCAGATCTTTAAAGATGCTTTCTATAGAGCACAAGAGCTCTTGATCCCCAGCTGTAAAGTATCAGGAAAAGAAGGTGAAAGACAGGCATGGATGGAGACTCGCTGGTCAAACTAAGGACAGAGGGATTTAAAAAATGTTCTTGGTCATTTCAGTTTACGTGAAAGTTTTGATTTTCGATTGCGGCAGCTTTCAATCAACTTGACAAAGAGATACTTCTTCTTTTTTGTTTTCCAATTTACAGCAAAAAAAGCTCCATTCCAGAGTCTTTTAGCCAGATTTGATAATGAATTATAGAAATGCATTTCTTACAGAGAAGAACAAAAAAATATAATAGCTTTTCTGTCATGTGTTTTAATAATCAATGTAAATTTATTATAGCTGTTAGGAAAAATAATGTCATCTGATGGTCACAGGAGATCACTTGGAGATCACTGCAGTGCTGCTACTAGTTGTCATCCCTTTTGTGAAGAAATAACATGTTGAGACTGAGGTTGAAATCTCAGCCAAGAAAGCTCTCTTTGAAGATGGCTATATTGTACTAACATCATTGTACCCCTGCGATTACATCCTTGAGTGGTAACCACATGTTCATTTGATTCCTTCAGAAATCACAGTGTAACTAATGCATTTTTCTGTATGCTGCATGAGTTTTGATTGTCCGTTATATTTCTTATCTGCAGGGAAGGGGAGGGACATGTTAGACAAGTAGTGCCTCTTCATGGGTGTAGTGACAAATCCAGCTTGAAAATGTCCAGTATGATGTGTGAATGCATTTATTTCCTTAAGGATGGCTTCTAGGCAAAAGAAGACTACTGAAGTTTTCTTTCACTCCACAGTAGCAGGCATTGTGTGGCTCCAACTGATTTGCTCTCTTTGTGTGACTGGTTTTTAGGGCCATCTTTTCCCCTGTTTCTTGGGGTACTGGAGCTATGAGAACTGATTCTGGCCAGCCTTGCATGCCACCAGCCCCGCTGGAAGCAATAGAGAAGCCTGATTGATTGATAGTTTTGCAAAGCATTGATCCTTCTCCCTGGCTTTTTCCCCTGGGTGAAGGAGAACTGGTATTACTGACAACTGGGACTGACAATGCAGTAGTGGAGAAGAAACCTTGCCTTTGCCTTTGAAGCACATAGTAGTGTAGCCAGCTCTGGGTACATTCTTTCCTACGGGAAGGCCCATAACTACCCTTCCTAAAAGGGAAGTGCTCTTTTCTCTTTCTAAAACCCTTGACATCTGTCACAGACCTATTGAGTTTCCCAAAATACATCCTCATATTATCCCTACTATTAGAGAGGAAGTTCTGAGAGTTGTTTGTAGTCATCAGGGCCTCATGTTTACTGAATTAATTTCCCCTACTCAAAGCTGCAGTATCATGTTCTGTAGGTGCATGGGCTTTCAATACGTAGCAAAGGAGTAGAGCTCAGCCTAATACTTGATCAAAGAAAAAAATACTTCCTACTCCTTAATTTTGTGTTTGCAATCTGTATTTTTCCTCTGAGGTCTCAAAAGACAATCTGTGCTTCACAACATTATTTCATGGCTAACAGGGACTAGATTCTATTCAAATCACTCCTGTACTTCCATTGAAAAAGAGGTCTTGACAGACAAAAGTAAACATTATCCCATCACCAAAGCTCTTTAGAAAAGCTTAGCTTCTGGTGATGAAGAAGGATTGTCAGGGAATATAGGACTCAAGTTTTTCAGTCTGGATGAATATAGGGAATATAGGACTCAAGTTTTTCAGTCACTGGATGGGCCCAATCTCCTCCAGCACAGCAGGGGTTACCAGGCTTCTTTGCTACTTAGCACGGATTACGAAAACAACCTAAGACTAAAGAAACCAGTTGTGGAATAAATGCCCTGGCAGTTAAGATATTGAAGGTCAAATTATGAGCCTAGTCTATAGCTCCATTGTGCTTGGGTATCAAAGCAGATAGCTGAAGTATGCATGAGTATGCATTCATTCATTAATAAAGGGTTACTGTAGTACATTCGATCCTTTTTTCTCCTCAGCTTGGTACTTTCACCCATGATTGTGTCCCCAGAAAGGTTACCTGATGTAGAATGATAAAACCACATTTAGATAATGATGATGAGGCTTTCCAAAGAGCTCAGATTTCATGTGCCTCATGCACCAAACAGTCCAAGTTTTACTGAGACCTCACCCAGAACCCCTGGCTAAACCCAGTCTCTAAGGATTACCGAGTTCTGTGTAAGAGCAAAAGGACAATTATAAGCGCCTGATTAAAAACACCAGGGCAATCCCAGATGTTTCAGACTATCAGAAGTTAGTGTAAGCAGCTGTGAGTAAAAGCTGCATTGTCTTTGCAGGATGACCGGCAGCACCACTGATGAGGCAAGCACTGAGACTGGCCACAGCATAGGCACTTTATCCTCTGCTTCAGAGGCATATGAACCATTGCTTTTGGGGAAATGCACAAATAGGTTGTTTTTCTCAAGAGTACAAAGCTTGTGGTTAAACCACACTGAACTGGTAAAATGTAAAAATCTCACAAGCTTGAAAATACTTTTCACTGTCACATGTAGAATCAGCAACGGTATTTATGAGGGCTGAAGAGTCAAAATCTGATATTCTGTGTGCTACTCATTTCTGCCCCTGAACAAAACTTCCCAGGTTTTGTTTGGTTCAGGCATCACTGCTAAAGTTTAGAGCATGTCTTTTACATCTGTATTAAGCTGCAGAAAAGTTTTTCTACTGTAAGAGCTCAAGCAGACTTTCCTGGTTTTAACCAAACCTGGATATTGCACCTAATACACAATACCACCTCTCTATTTATCCAGATATTTTTAATTTATTAGAAGCAGTCATTATTAGCAGCACATTATTAGGTGTTTTGTAATTAAAACACAAAAGAACAGGATTAACTGGCAGAACATGAGTGGCTACCTACCCAACAAAGACAGACAGGGTAAAATACCACATTTAATAATGTTACTAATAATGAAAAATTACTTTAAATTTAACCAGGTATATCATATTTCCCAACCTTTTATCAAAGGGCTAAGGATTTTTAGCATGCACTAACGGTTAACAAATTTGGCTTCAGAAGGCTGAAAAGCTTCGTCAAATGATCTTTCTTTCTTTCAAACTAGCAGAGAGTGAATACTAACCCCTCTGTCATTAACATGTTCATGCATCCCTTATTTGAAGTTCCTCCTAATTCCTTTGATTTCTCCCTGAAGGTGATAATCCACTCTTTAATTTGAAAGTCCTGTCTTATTGCGTTCATTTTTGCATGAGCAGGAGGAAAACTGAATTGATCAATCAAACCTGTGCAGAGCAACACTAAGCACAGTAATTCTTGATTAAATCTCATTTTCAAAGTAGAATTCAGCCCCAAAAAAGTTAGCATTACAATAATAATTAATCACAGCTTTAAAAAAAACAATTTGTCCTTTTATGTAGTTCTGAAGCTGTGCTAAATTGCTCACCTGAAGTAAGAGCTGCAGATGTGGCTTTGTTTTTTGCCTGTTAAAGTATGACATAATACCAGCCACTGCCTGTACGCTTTTAACCCAGCTAAGGAGATGAGGTACAAGGAATAACACTACAAAACTTTGACAACGGCTACTGGTGCATTTTAATTTGATGTTTCAGTGTCCCAACTGAGCAGAGTATCCCACTGTTCCTCAGGAGAGCTCTTATTGGAGATTCTTGGTTCTTGAGGCCCAGACAGGCTTCATCAGTCTGTGGGAAATTAGGCTTCATCTTGATACAGTTTTGTTGCATTACACTGCTTGTGTTCTGGGAACTGTTCGTGCAGGAGGGCAGCTGAAGGAAGCCTCAAAAAGAGAAGGAGGGGGGAAGAAAACAAGGGGATGCTGGTATATCCCACCACATCTCATTCCAGCAGAGAGGTCCTTCCCATGCATTTTACATGGGTAAATATTAGCTGTATGGAAAACAGCATCTGCATTTTAGGTATGAAATGGGTGTTGCATGGGTAAGTAATCCCACAGTAAGGTTCTCTTTGTGTGTTATTTATGTATTTCTACTTGGTCAAGCTACATTTCTACACAGACTGTGGCCGTAATTGTGATGGCAAACTGCCATTAAGATGCAAACTCTAAAAATAAGATGTTCTGTAATTTCTAAAATTCGTTCAGAAATAGATATTTGTGATCTATTTGTGCATTTTTGTGCGTAGATCAGTACAACACTTACTGCAGTTTATGCCAAACTTCTTTAACTACTTGAATACTTAAATACACTGATGTACATAAAAGGTGCAAGTGATAAAATAATTTCAGGATAACTTCTACCAAGTGTTTGAAATATGTTTTGTACTAAGAAATAAGAAAATTAGAAAAAGACAAGATGACAGCTGCAGAAGCATGAAAATGTGTGCCATAAAATGATCTGAAGATTATTTAAGACATGAGATGCATCCATGGGTCCTGAGGGAACTAGCAGATGAAATAGCTAAGCCACTATCCCTGCTATTTCAGAAGTCGTGGCAATCCAGTGAAGTTCCCACTGACTGGAAAAGAGGAAACATAAGCCCCATTTTTAAAAAGGGAAAAAAAAAAGGCCTGGGAACTACAGGCCAGTCAGTCTCACTGGGTGCCTGGCAAGATTGTGGAGCTGATCCTCCTGGAAACTGTGCTAAGATACATGGAAAATAGGAGGTGATCGGTGACAGCCAATATGGCTTCACTTAAGGGCAAATTGTGCCTGACAAATTTGATGACCTTCTATGATGGGGCTACAGCGTAAGGGAAGACCAACTGGCACCATCTACCTGGACTTGCATGAAGCATTTGAAATTGTCCCGCATGACATCCTTGTCTCTAAACTGGAGAGGCCTGGATTTGATAAATGAAGCACTGGGTGGATAAGGAATTGGTTGCATGGTCACACTCAAACAGTTGCAGTCAACAGCTCAACGTCCAAGTGGAGACCGGTGATGAGAGGTGTTCTTCAGGTGTAGGCACTCTTTAACATCTTTGTCCGTGACACGGACAGTGGGACTGAGTGCTCCCTCAGCAAGTTTGCTGACGACACCAAGCTGTGTGGTTCGGTCGATACACTGGAGGGAAGGGATACCATCCAGAGGGACCTTGACACACTCGTGAGGTGGGCTGATGCCAACCTTATGAAGTTCAACAAAGGCCAAGTGCAAGGTCCTACACCTGGGTGCCTCTGTACCTTAAAAGTGAAAAAAATCTTTAAATGTTCCCTCAGTTTTCTTTTTTGCACAGCACATTTGGAAAAAGAATTTTTTTTTTTGTACAGTAAGTTAGGATCCATTTGCAATTTTAAACTTGTTAAAATTGACAAATTTGAGGATGATGAAGAGGTATGACTTGTCTTGCACTGTACCCTAAATGATTTTTATAATCAGTTCTAGAAGTTACAAAATTTTAAAAGCTTTAAATTCAGAAACTAAATTATTTTGTATGGATTGAAGTTTACAACATTTCTTTCTTCTGGAAAAGATACATTACAACAAGTAATGAGAGCAAATATTTGACCATAAGTATAGTTGTATAAAAACTTATTATGGCAAAACAGAAAAAAATCACCAGAGGTATGCTTTTGTTCTTGAATGTTTATCTCCACATTCTTATTTCAGCAAACATCTTATTTTCTCAGATGAAAAAAGCTACCTTTTGGGGAAACAGTAAGCATTACTGTAGGCTTGAAACATGCTTCAAGGCTGATTTTCTGTCACCTGCATGAGGAATACAGTAGACTGAGACATTTTGAAGAGCCATCTCACATTTCCAGAGAGATTATATCATCCTCATCGCATCCTCATGTCCAAGCTTTTTCCCATTTCTCACATCTTCTGGAAATTACTAAGCCTGGTCTGAACTCAAAAGCAGCAGTACAAAGTATATTTTCTTTTATAAACAAATTCTGGCAAAATGCGGAAACTTTTTAAATGCCATTTCTGTCAAGGCTGAGCTTCAATGGAAAATTAACTTCAACTGCTACAGGTTAATAACTTATAATTTTTTGCTTTAAAAAGTTAACAAATTCTTTTAAAAAATAATCCAAGGATACATTGAATATACTAAACAACAAAGCACTGTGAATTGTCTATCTGAGGGCAGTAGGAGTGCCTTTGCAAGAAAAAGATGAGGTACATTCTCTAAAACACCTCTTTAAATGAAGTTTTGTCTATTATTTTGCCCATGGTCCTATCTCCTGTGGTGGAAAGATGATCACACTACCCTTGGCTGCAGCTGCAATGAGGCTGCAAGAGCAGAGTGACTGTTCATTAAAGCTGCCTGGTTCCACATTTGAGATTTTAACATTCATCAGTAACGTCATTCAAAAGAGCAAAACCCATCTCCGTACTCTGAAGTGGAGAGGCACTGTGATGTCCAGGTAGACTCCTATTTAGTAACTAAGCAACCACATCCTGCATCCCTAACTCACATGCACTGATCTTACCAGAGGATTTTATTTGGCAGATTTTACCTCAAATCACCTGTAGATCTGCAGTTCATGTCTGAAATGTGCTTGTTACTAAACTGTAAATAAATTACTTCAGTGAATAATTGTAGGTCTGCAGATCATCTCATTTATGAGTTTTGTAATCCAGATTGATTTTTTCAACTGGGGATGTGTCTTCTGCAGTAAACCAAGTCATATTAATTTATGCCTCATACATATTTTGATCTATATTGATAAAGTTTTTTAAACTGACAAGTAGAATGTGAAAGTTAATTGTCCCACTGACTACAATATTGCCCAGTTTTGTTTTGCTTTATCCCCAAGGATCATAACATTTAATTTGAATAAGTAATCAAAGTGAAGTCAATAGAAAATCCTTAACTGCCTTTCGGTGACCTGACATTTGAATTAAACATTTGCTTCCCATGAGTAAGTCACATGGGAACTCTCACAGGCAAGTATTACGTTAGTAAAGCTCGCATGATCACATATTCATAGAAAATAAATATGAAAGGATTACAACCACAGTTAAATAGAAGTTACCTTTTGAATGCAAATGAATATTTAGAGTACCTATTCAAGCAGCTCTGGTCGTTACTCATGCAAAACTCCAACAGTACCATTCAGAGAGTCAGACCCATGTTACAATTAGCACTCAGGTGAAATAAAATGTCCACAGTGGTCGGAATGTTTAATGTTAGCCATCTGAGGGATGCTTCATTGTAAGGAATGTGTTTGTAAGTGTCAGGAACGATGGAGTGTAGTTCAAAATCAGGACCACAAACCAGGACCATAAATCAAGGATGTTGACTGGTCTTGAAACCCACCATGGCTGCTCATACTCCAGCCCCCGCCCCCCCAGGCACTTTCATGCCAATGCAAAGCTTTGCAGTCAGAGTATAAATGCACAAGCTGCTCAAAGAGGGATTTCGTTTCACAAATAAATGTCCTGCAAAGGTTGATTTTGTAATTTATTCCAATGAAAGCAGAGAATACAAGTTAATATAGAAGACGTCTTCCCATCCTAAACCATATCACTATAATCTAACTTGCTAAATTGAGAAAGACAAAAACACTCATTCTATCAGAGCAATTGTTTCCAACCTTTATTCATATTCATGTTTGCTCCTTGCTTCAGGTCCAACACAATACCTATATCTACTCTGGCTTCATCAGCTGCCCTAAGAAAAATGTACTATTTCTCCTCATAAGTTTGTCATGGCTGTATCTTTACACTGCTGCAGCTACAGCAAGGCTACTGCTAGCAGTGTAAATGAACATTTGCTTATTTGAATGAAAGCCAAACATAGACAAGTCACAAATGCTTCAGAGGCAATTAAAGAGACCGTGCAGCAATCAACTAGGTTGCCAGGGATGTCTGAAGGTTGTCTAGTCTGCCTCCCTCCTCAAAGTGGGGTCCTGTTGGATCTGGGTAACTTGGATTGATCCTGGGACGTTCAGGCTTCTTTGTTCGAACAGTTATTTGGCAATGCTTAAGTCTGTTAGGGTGTTTTTTCTCTTGAATTTATTGGCAGTCTCAGACACAAGCATTAAATAAAAATGTCAATTATGAAACTATAAGCAAGGCATAAACCATGCTATATCCTGCTATATTTTCTAGTCTGAAGGATAAAATGAGAGTTGTAAAAGAATAATAGAAATACAGGGCTTCAAATATTAAATTTGAGAGCAGTTATACAGCTGTATACAGTTTTAACCATATCACCTCTGACACCACATATACACAATATTTCTTTGATATGCCACTTTGGTCTAAGACATTCAAAAGGCACAAAGATAAAACTACATCCGTCATGTAATCCATGCTTTGCCTTCAAAGAACTATTGAGGCAGGGTTTTTATTTGTTACGATAAAAGTCATTCTCAGAGAAGATTAACTGTTAACTCCATCGTCATTTGCGTCAACCATATTATGCTGAGGCTTTCAACAAATACTTTCAAGAAAATTATTGCTTAATCTAACTAAGTGAAACATTTTTACCTGTCGTTTTCAACTAAAATACAGAAATCTCTTTTCACAGTGAAGTCTGCATTTATTCTGGTAGAGGAGGGAGATGTTTTCTCTCTTTTCAAAACTCATGTAGCTGCACTTGAACGTATTTCAAAGCTACCTTTAATGCCATTCCTTCCTTCAAAACTAATTGATTCACTGAGTAAATATTCCTGATGCACAAACACAGTCAAAGGGTTGTCTGCATGTGTCTCCAAATCAGGCACAGGAGCTAATGGCAGAGCGCCTGTTTGATCTGGTAGCCTCTGAGATAGGTTGAGCTTTTTCTGTATGACTCACCGCTGCTTTTATTGTACAGAAAAGAGTATTTTGTTTCTGTTCAAATTCTGTAACACATAAACCATCATCGGCATTTAGAGTTTATAACACAGCTGTTAACAATAGATTTCCCTATTAAGTAGAAAGCTAACTCCAGTATACATCCATGATGCAGAAAACAAAACAAAAAGCACAAAAGGAATGAATGGGCAAAGCACAATAAAATGCTATTTAAATTTTGAGGAGCAAATACAGTATCTTCTGCCAAGCAAAAATGAAGCAGTTTCTTTCTCCTGCAAGCATTACCTCAGCCACTTCTGGACAGATAGGCTTTTATCTCTATCTCCAACTTCATGAGTCACCATATAAATTGTTTGGCTGCCCTGAGCAGGTCTAAAGAGGGAGAAATATAAAGAGCTGGTGTCATCAGCACCTGGTGGAAACCGCAGCCCTCAGCTCCACAGTCATCCTTCTAGGGGTACTGCATATACAGGCAGCACAGAGGTACACTGGCAGAGCCCTGTGAGAAGTATTTGCACTTGTAGACCCTCAGGACAAGAGCGACAGAGGTCCTCAGATAGAACCTGCTAGCACTCAAGGCAGGACCAAAAGCAGTCAAAGAACATGGAGACACCTGGAAAAGCTGTCATGGTACCCTCATTCTTCATCCTGGTCCAACACTGCCCTGGGCAACATCTAGGATTAATGTTGTACTAAGTAAGTCTTATGTGTTTCAGTTACTGTACGGAAGAGGTGTCCACCAGTCTACCCACCAGATACTCCAAAACCAAGCTATTTGAGAAGGTGTAAGTACTGGAGCCATTGTCAGTGATTGTCCCCCTATCTCAAGTCACCAGACCCTAAGACTTTCTAATGATTTCACATCTTTCAGGAGATCTTAATCATGCAATGATTGCGTTGTTTGAATCAATTCATTCTAGTCCCAACACATCCCAATTTACATACTATTTTGTGTTTCCCAGCTCTGTCATTAATGTTTAATGCCTTAATTCAGTCATCAATTCCCACTCAGCAAAACAATTCATTGTACATATTTAAAGTTAAGCACATTCTTAAATGCTTTGCTGAAATGAAGCAGTCAAACACATGCTGACATGCTTTGCTGAACTGGGTTTTCATGCACTAAAGAGTTCACTTGCCATAGGCACATAGGAGAGGAGACTTCCTCTTCCTTGTGTGCATTCATGTTAAAGTGAGTGGTTTGTGAAGGACACAGTTTTCTCTAATGTCAAAGTATTATATTCAAGGAGAAGGTGGTTGCAGCCCTGTTTCGGTGTAGCTGCTGCTCAAGATGTTGGGACACAACCAGATACAATCTTTTGTATTTTCTGAATTCTGCCAAAGGATTCATTTTAAGCTCAAGTTTGAAATATAGCTATGTCTCTGAAGATCTCTGTTCACAGCAAACTGATCAGTTCAAGGTAATGCCTGCTCAGTGGCATTATTCAGATCTCAAAGGAAGGAAAAATAAGTAGATCTTTGCACAGATGTCATTTCATCCCTGGTAGGTCAACTAGTAGGCATAACAACAAGCAAACAAAAAAACCACACCAAACCCAGAAAAATCTAACAAAATGTGCTGATTGATTTCTCAAAGCAGGATATTTACCTTTGTCCATTGGGACTCTTACTCCAATACTGACCAAATTCTTTTGACTTTACATATTGAAAATTTGATAGTATGTTGCTCCAGGGCCTTGGTTTGGTGGGTGGCAAGGAGGGATTTGGGGTTTTCTTTTTACTTTTTGACCTCTCTTACCCATTTCTTTCTACATAAGAATGAATGAAATAAGTGTCATAAGAGGCCTTTTTAACTCCAAGGGAACATACAATTTATTAGTCACATATTTTCATTGCTGCTGGCAGTGATGGAAGCAGCAGTGGATTCCCTTGCTTTCATTACTGTTTGATGCATACTTTAGCTTAAGTGCTTAAAAATCTTATAAAGCATTTATTTTAAATATTTTAAATATTCGAGAGATGTTAGCACTTTACTGTTCCTTTAAAAGACCTCAGTCACCCTCAAGAGCTCTTATGTGATCTATTTACCTCACAAGGTATCCAAATCTTCCCTTGAACGTGGTGGAAGTGCAACATGGCATAGCGGGACTCAGTAATCTGAAGAGGCAATTTTGTGCAAAACACACTAATTGCAACACTTTTGAGATGTGTCTTACCTCAACTTTGATTTAAATCTGTCCTAGTTACGGATGAAAGTCAGAGGAAAGGAGGTTCTTTAGCACACCTTTTAATCAGTACAACCATACTCCTAATTTTAGGTCAAAATTTTATTCAGCCAAGCTCATATTCATTAAGTACTCTTTCATTTTACGCCAGGAGGAGATCCATGACAGCAATAAAGAGCTTTGCAACTTTCAGTTTATGCAAGGGTAAAGACTTACTACAGGTTGACACATCCACCCAGTCCTATCTGACTGGATTAATTTGAAGAAGCAGTTCTCAGGTTTTCAATCAGATTCTACTAGCAGCCTGGTATTTAAAATCAGAGCCCCCCTTCCCTCCCATCCCTTAAAAGTGTTAAACGTACTTGAAAGGATAAAGAGACATTTTCTGAAAAAACCTAATCAAATAATAGTAGTGTCAAGAGTTGAACAGCAAGCAAGTCCATCTCTCTTGTTATTCTGATCTGGAAATTGGGGAAGAGGAATTCTGTGACCTACTTCAACCCATGAACAATAATTGGGCAGTTTCTTTGTGCAGAGTTTGCTTCTTTTCATAAAAGCTTTTCTGAATATTAGGAGTTGTCCAGGGACTTTCTGGTCTGCATGACCCCCCTTGCTTCAGTCCGTCAGCAGAGAAGTAGTCCATTTATCATTTTTAAGTCTTAGATTAGTTGTAAATGTAAACTTCTCTGGGCAACCTGTGCCAGCCCCTGGCCACCCTCACAGTGAAGAATTTCTTCCTCATATCTGATCTAAATCTCCCCTCTGGCAGTTTAAAGCCATTACCCCTTGTCATGTCACTACATGCCCTTGTAAAAAGCCCCTCTCCAGATGCAGTGCTGAGACACTAGGAAAATTGACAGGCTGCAACAACCATGGCAAAACCACCCAAGTCTCATGGTTGCTGCAGTATCACTGCTGCTGGTTCTTACAACAGCTAGTATAACCTGAGAAAGCTTTCACTCTCTAATATTTGCAGGAGTAGTTGCAGCGTAAGCTGAGTGTCTCACAGAGAAGGTCAGTAGGCTGCAGACTTAGAGAATCCAGACCGAGAACTGAGGGAAGCTCCCACAGTAGGTTGTTAAGCACGGTTACTGATGACAGACTGTACTGGTTACAATGTGTGTACTAACCTGTGTTTTGGGCAGACAACATTTTCAAGGCTTTGGTTCAGGGGCCTGTGAGTGAACAACGTCTTCCCATGGGCTTCTCAACTCAGCACAAGCCTTTACAGATTAAAAGCAACATGTATTATACATGGCATCTGTGCTCACTGCTGCTCACAAGCCAGCTATGTTGAGGGACTACAAAACCAGCATCCTCCCCTCCCACCACCAATATCGCTTTCCTAGTTCCTTTCAAGCCCCCTTTAATGCTGCAGTCTACTGATACGTTGGTCATGTTGTCATAAGAGAGCAAGGAAGCCAGCCTGTGTCATACCTGGGCTTTCAGCAGGTAATTACCATGAGGAAGCCATGGGAGTTTCTGAGAAGCTGAGCTCTGATGTAACCCAATGCCATCCACTAGGAAGCTTTTAGACGCTCCAGCCATACATAATTTATTTCCACCAGTCACATGGCTGTAAAGCTCATTTTGCACAATGGATACTTGCAATGGAAAAGTGCTTACAGGGTTTCAGAGGAGCAGACAGCCCTTTCATCTGCCTATATCAAAGAGAAATTAAACAATTATGGGAGTTCACAGCATTCTTGTAGAAAACTCTGAAAACAATGTTTTGAAGGCGTGCAAGGCCTATTAAGACAGCACTCACACACGTTTAGGCCTCTTCCCAGCGTCTCTGCACCTCCTGGTTTATGTGTAACTCATTTCCCACCTGCAGTTCTTATACAACTCATGTCTGGATGCAGAGCACCCCGGACCTGGGCCCTGGGCAGGCAGGGCAGCGGGTGGGGGCCGGGTGGGGAGCGGGCCACCCGCCACCCCAACGGCTGGTACCCAACGGCCCTGCCCTGCCTGGCCCTAACCAGCCACCACCAGGATGTCCCAGGGCAGCCCTACTTCAGTCCTGCATCTCTCCATCATCCACTGGTGCGTGCGGCCGCCTTCCCCCATGGGGATGGGGCTGGCAGGACTGCTGGGGGGACCACAGCTGGGAGGGGAAGGGGATCACCAGGGGAGGGGGGAGCCGCTCATGTGTGTCCCACCCATGCCCAGGGCCTTGCAGGACCTGCCTGGTGAGCTTGCTACAGGAAGGGAAGGAGTCCCACTTCTAACCCTTATCACCGTTTCATAGGACAAGTCTGGTTTGCCGCAAAGGCTCCATCGTCATGGTGGTACATGAACGGTGCCACCAAAGCAGGGAAATGTCCCTGAAAGCCCATCTCCTAATACAAGGCTCATTGATGTGGAGGGAGGTATACATGGGGGAAATGATTTTTGTCTCGGCCTACCCACTGATGGCCATCTGGCCCCTGAGCTGCCATCCACTTGATGTGATGCTGCAGTGCAGCCAGCAATGGCTGCCCTTGGCTAGACCACTGGTGAGATCACTCCTGGCTGGACCATTGCTGGCTGGTGTGCTTTGACAGCGCACCACAGGTTGCTGTGATGCTGCACAGACGGAGATATGCCAGCTTTCAGTGATGCTGTATTTGATGCGCTCCAAGGTTATGTTTCCTTGAGGTGAAGGTAATAGTTGAACTCCCCAGTGAGTTACTTGCTGGGGTGGAGAAAGGTTATCACCATCATTTTCTTGAGCTTTGAGGTGTGTGTCATCTGACACATGACAGCCAAAGGGAAACCAGTGTTACTTTCCTTCTATCCCCAAGCTAGTAAACAGTGTCGAAGCTTTGTGTGAAACAGTAACTAAACATACACCTGAACTTTTAACTTGACTGCAAGAAATCTCTTTCTATTCCCCTCTCAGTAATATCTAGGCAAGTGGGAGTTAGTCTGAGCTTTTGCTGTGATATAGATATCACTACTCCCATTTTAAAAGGACTAAATGAAGAGATTTAGCCAAGGCTATCCAGTAAGTTTGAGACACTGCATAAAACTGAATCATATCAATCCTTGCAAGGACAAACTCTTTTTTTCTTTTATTTTCCTTTTTTTTTTTTTTTTAATCACAACAACTTTCTGAATCACCTTTTCATGTTTTGAAAATGTCTAAATACTCAGTTTCATTTTAGGGTTGGTGCATTAACAGTAGCAGACCAGATTTTGGTCCAGGAATGGTTTAACAGCAGATTTGCAAGTCCGGCTGCCAAGCCCCAAAAAACCTGAAGTCTGTGTGAGGTCCTAGAACTGATCAGATAACAAACCTCACAGAGAGTGTGGATAGAAGGTAGTAGATAAATGGAGAAGGTCTCGAGGTAGTAGATGAATGGAGAAGGTCTTTCCCCATGTGCTTTTCTTAGCCTCCGTCTTCCTCCCTTACCACTCTCTCCTGATTTTGTTGTCTTTACTAACAGTTTTGTTTTGATGCATCCCATAAACACTCAGGTTTTGAGAACCTCGGGGCTAATAGGCAGGAAGATGAGCACTGTGCTTTTTTCTGTGTGGATCTTTTTCCTGATAGTATTTTTGTATCATTTGTCAGCACTAAGAATGTATTATTTGAAAAAGGATGGCAGTTTAATACGCAGTATATCAATAAAATGAAATTCCCAAATATTTTGTCACTAAATAGTTAAGTGCTGAGGCTAAATTATTGGCAGAAACCAGCTACTGAAGCATGAATTAATTTCTTCTGCACTTCCAATGACTCTTGTGGTATTATATTAAGGATGATTTTGGACTTGGATTTAATCTCCTCTGGGACTGCTCAATTACAGAGGGTTTTAAGATGGTTGCTATGGAAAAACAAGCATTTCTGCCTGTGGAGAGGCAGAGCTTAGTCAGGACTCTTATCTAGAATAAATTAGATTTACCTTCCAGCCCCATGATGGGAAATACTCCATTAGGGCAGTAGATCCCTACTCCTTGGTGCAGGTTCTTGCTCATGCCTGCCTGTGAATCCTTTGCTGATGGCTGGTGGTGATGAGGAGCTGGCAGGAACCCAGCCTAACTCAGCCCCAGCACTTGGCAGTGCCAGCCTTTTGGTCTGGTGGGTGAGATGGGCTCCGATGAGCTAAAAGTGAAGCATTTGGGGCCTTTTGCTGGGGGAGGCAGTCAGCCTTCCTCCCTGGAGAAAGGGAAGGAGGAGTGAGTAAGAGGTGAGCTAGGCAACATCAGGCTGCACAGTGACCACCTTCTTTTTCAGTCTGTTCTAGGTCTCCAGTTTGCTGGAGACCTTATCCACTATTTACTGCCAATACAACTAATACAAAGAGATAAACATTGGGTCACCTGAAATCAGGCTACTAATGAAAGAGAGGATGCTGATTTAAAATCCAGCTGCCTTATCTCACCAGGTGATTATGAAAAGTCTGCTTTCCCAGCCGACTCAATTATCAGTAAAGACACAGTGAGTAACTGGCACTGTGCTGTACTAGCATTCAGCTGATAATGTAATTAAATAGGCATAAATCGTTTGGTATAACAGAAGCAGAGTCAGAATAAGAAAACACTGTCAGACGATCAGCATGTCACGCTTTGAAAATTAATCTCTCTGCATCTTTGCTCCAGCTTTGCTCAGGTATTTGTACTGCAGAAGGCTATTATCTTCTGACATCGAAACCATTGGCATTATCTCATAATTAAAAATCTTTATTTTTTTTCCTGGTGGAGGTAATAACTTAGGCTAATAAATAACTAAGTTTACATCTTCCTCACCTTATTCATGTAAGTAGTTGCATTTACTCGACTATGGCCATTCCAGTAAGCAGTATGAGTAAGGGATTTGGCCATAGGATGAGTATTTAAGCACCTAAACCAGCTTCAATCCTGGCAGTTCTGTCACACAGTAACTAAAATTAAATTTCTGTTCCCTTAGTAAACTTGTGCTAAAATCAGTCAGGCTGTATGAGAACAGAATTTGGTCCTTCATAGTTTGTGCACTCTCAGTCCCAAAACACCATATTGCACATTTTAGATGGAAAAATGCTCATATTATTAGCTTTGGTACAGTGGAGACCTTTCTGATTAGAAGATCAGAGTTGCATCCTTCGATATAACAACAGTTCTCATATGACAGATGCCAATACTTTCTGTTTTGGTGTTAATGTTATAATGATATTTGCTAAGTTGGGATTTTCTATTAAATATTAAGAGATCTAGTTACTTCCTTAGTAGAGCACCACATGATCTCTCTTACACTTTGGAAACAAGAAAAGTAGAAATGCCCCATATAATTATATGAAAATACATATTAGTATGTGATTAATTTAATATGTACTTTAATATGTGATTTTAATATGAGCTACTAAAATCACAAGCTAACAATTCTTTCTTCTAACATAAACCAATCGCTGTTTTTATTTTAAAGGATAGCTGATAATTTCTATTTGTGTGAAGGAAGCACCATACCCCGTTGGCTACTATATGAATTGTATGTGGAAAGCTGCAGTCCATATTCCAAGTGCCAAGTAAATTCAGCCACCTTTGGAAAGGTACAGAGTAGATAATGTATATAAGATAAGAAGCAGAGATACCTAAGCAGGAAATCTGATGATTAAATATACACACTGGATACCAAAAGATGTTAAGTAACAGAGAAGAATTATGTATTATGTTTGTGTCTTTTCTAATGTATTTCTCGTAAGCCCTCATGTAGATGCAGTTATACTAAAGAGCGTTACCTGTGATGGAACTTATTTTCTTCAAGGAACCAGTGTATGTTACACTAGCAAAGCTTTCTTTTGCTAATGTATTTTAGCAAGCTTTACTAGGGTAAACAACTCAAAGATAATAAATTCGTCCTTAGGAACTGAATCTCTTGTCCTTAAAAGACCCCTTTAGTTGTTACATAATTTCATACTTTCCTTTTTAAGTGTACTTGGAGAGATTTTGCTCAAACACACCCTAAAAAAGTTGTTATAGAATCATCTAAGCAAAGCAAATGCAGATGTAAAAACCAAACTCCTTTGAACTGTTCCACTCTTCTAACACATGGAGGTTGATACAACCTACAAGGCAATTACTACTTAGAAATCCAAACAAACACACATAGATATTCAACTTTAACAAATTAAGGAAGATAGAATGCCTTGTGATTATTTGTTGCTCAAGTCCTTTTGTTCAGAATTTCCTATTTTTACCACTATTAGTGCTCAATAGCATATAAATAATAGTACTAAGCATTGTTTTAATACAAACCCAAAATAACTTAAGTAAAACTTGAACCTGAAATTGATTTCATTTGTGTGGATAACCTCATTTTAGGAATCATTTCTCTCAGTTCAGTTGAATCTAATTTTTTAACTTTATGTAAGTTAAATCACTCTCACTTAAAATTAAGATCTGAGTGAGTGATCTAGTGTGATTGATTATCATAGCATAATGGATCATCACCCACAAGCCAAGCCCATGAGTAGAATTTGCCTGTCTTGGTGTAGATGTCTGCCACGAAGCTAGTTGCCTTAAAATCTCTTGGTGGCCGGTGGAGAGAAATCAGTAGTTACATAAGAGATCCCTCTCACCCTAAATCAGTCATCTCAGGCAGCTCAGATGATGCACTCAGATGGACTCGATGATCTTAAAGGTCTTTTGCAATGTAAATGATTCTATGAGCCTAAATGTGCCTCAAACTGCCTGTTTTTCTCCATTGACTACATAGTCTGCAGTGACTAGCTTAGACATCTCTACCTTGTAGCCACGTAGGTAAGATTAATCCCATCCTGTCTGCACACTTTCAGGTGCTCCATCATGACTGAGTTACCACCTATAAGCTAAGCCTTCTTGCGGTTTAAGTTAATGCATTTTGCTTTAAAGTTGTGACAGGCATGGATGAAGCATGAGTCTGGTCACGCAGGAGAGCTTAGCTGATGAGCCATAGCTGCTATAGGTCGGTGCTTGCAACTGTTTTCTCACAGGTTTAACTGACCCAGCGCATTGCGGTAAAAGTTAACACATTCCAAGTGAACAAGCTGGGGTGCAGCTCCCCAATGGCTTGAAATGGTTTGTCCTTCCACAGCAGGAGGTGGAACCGTGCAGCAAGAGGCTGAGGAGGGCAGAAACTGCAGCAACCCTGGTTTAAACTAAATATACACTTGTAATCAGTTACCACAGCCTAGCTAATGGTCTGAGCTATTAATAATACATCAAGCTGTAATAACATGACTGCATTACATGTGTTTGGACTGTAAGGACTTTTGCAGTCAAGTCCCATGTGAATCAAAGCATGGTGATTCAAGACACAAGTAATCTCATCTGAACTACCCCTTTTCCCAAATGCACCATTGCCTCTGTAGAAGAGGAAGTGGGAAGAAGTGTGTGTCTCATGCCACAGGATCCCTGGTTTCATAGTGACCTTTTAGGAACACAGGATTCTGCTAAAATAGCCGCTTGAGAAAGGGAGCAGCTGGGGCATGTGCATGCAGAAATGTGCAGAGAACAGGACCACTCCAACAATGTTAAAACTGGAGGTCCATGTTAGTATGAGTTAGGGAAATTTGTCCTTTAGCAGGCCTTTGGACCAGCACAATGCATTTTGCACAGAGTACAAGCTTTGTGCTGCTGAGTGGAGACTATCCTCACTTCTTGCTAGCATGGAGTACTCAATCATCTGCCCCTGCTACATAGGGAATGTTAGCTCCAGCTGCCTTGGGTTAGTCTTTGTCTTCACAGAACAGTTCATGCAGAATAATCATAGTGAAGTGGATTATTACCCTGACAGTATCTTATTAGTGTGTAGAACCTAACCTTGACAGATGCTGCATGACCTCAGTTCACATTAACCACCACGGTGGTCAAAAGGTTGCTTTGCAGCTTGACGATTCAGGTCTTTTTAAAATAGGTAAGTCAGGCCCTATCCTGCAAATACTCCTTGGAAGTAAGTGAGTAAGTGTCTGAGTCCCTTGTCTGAGTAAGTCCTACTCAAATGAGTAAAGGTTGCAAAGTATTGGAGAATCAAGGCACCTTCAAGTTCCGTTGACTGATACATCCTATCTCACTGCGGGTGGTCTCCTGGTGTGTGCACTTGGCAGTGTTTCAGAGCAAGGCAAACCAGACTAGTCTAAAAAGATTCCTACCTGAGGAAGGTAATCCCTTAAATTACTTAGCTTTCAATCCACTAAAGCCCGATTGAGTTCAGTTCCACAGTTACCATTTGAGAGGTATGCAAGAACAGGTATTGGCCTGCAAATGATGGAAAGTAAAAGAAGTGATTAAGGAGAAAAAAAATGTAGCAGATACATTTTTGCAGTTTGGAATGAATTTACCAAGTCAACTCTAATTTTCTGTGTGGTTTTCTCAGCTTGTTCGGTTAGTTTTCCCAGGTCTGGGGACAAGAAGGTTGGGCACAAGAGGGAGTACCAGGTACTGCTTTTGTATCCTTTGCTTAAAAATGTTATTTATAACTGTTCTAATAAAAACTAAAAATAGCTGAATTTTCAGCTGCAGCACTAATACAGCAGCTGAATTGCTGACTGCAAGTCTGTAATATATTGCAGGATCCAGAGTGATTCCTGATGTCACCATGTACATTAAAATAGTGAATTCCAAGAAAACCACCACTTTGTGGCTGCTGTGGGGGGATAAGCATTCCACATCAGACTGTTTTTTAAAATCCTAGTGCCCCAATTTGTACTGCCTATTGCAGCATGGCTTGCGTGAGGCATCTGTGAGACATCACAACCTTATTCAGAGCTCTGGAGACACTGGGTCAAGAAAGCCTGGCTCTGGGATGCTGGGGGGTGGCAGCCATGATTAACGTTTGTGTTGTGCTTTTCATCCTCGCACATATCTGTGGAGTGACCCAGTGTGAACTGGTAGTCAGAGGACATGTTGTAAACAGTTTCAAAGCATTTAAATCAGACCACCTCAGATCCTCCTCCTACATACCCTTTCTCTTCCCTTCCCTCTTCTTCGAGAGCGCAGAGTCCTATAGTCTTTCGTTGGTTCAATGTCCAAATTTACAATCACACTTTGAACACCCAGAGAGGAAAAAGCGATATTTCCAGGGCATTGAGACACAGAAATTTTACAAGCATTTTGAACAGCTGTCAAGCACTGGCTTTGAGAATGACATGCCCTTACTTGATCCAAGACTTTTCTCCACTAGTCTGGACTTGCTATCAGCTTGATCCAGTGAGATCCTTTAGTTTGGGAGTGCCTCACCGCAGACACTCCCAGGTTTCTCCCTGTAGCTGGCAGGATTTGGGAGGGTGCATGATAGCCCCCAGCCTCCATCCTGGCTCTTCCCATCAGCAGAAGGTTACCCTCTGCTGGCTGCTGCTATTCCAAAAGCACTACACGGCTCTCCTGCCTTCCCAGCGACCCGGCCTGGGAACAGCCAGCTGGTAGCAGCACTTCAGTAGCAGGGATGGTGGTAAGGCTGCTTACTGAGGTTGGGATAAAGCTTAGAGAAGGTCTGGTGAGTTCCTTGGGTTTTAGTGTGCCATGACCACCAACGGCCGCCCAGTCTCTAAGGTACCATGAATGGCTGTGGAACAACTGCACTAAATCCCTCAGCTTCCATGGGGATATGGCAACCTCTGTCAGCTAAGGCTCTGGTCCCTGACTCCACTTATTCCCCTGTACAAACCTGTTGCACCCTATTCACTGGCCTAAGTTTTTTTGTTTAGAAAAAATTTATCATTTCAGGGCAAATACTATTAAAAAGAGTTTGTACAGAGTTTGTGCAATTATCTTCTGCTGGAGAAAATAACTTTTCACAGAATTTAAAAAACAAATATGGGTTTTTTTACTCGGTCTTTTCCTGTTTAAATAGAAACTTCATTTGCTTTCAAAGGAGGAGTAGGAATTATTTGCTGAGTTGTTGAAAATTGCATGGTTGTCAGTTCATTTTTCTTTTTCTAGGTACCATTACAAAGGAATAGCTATCAAGAAGGACTCTTCCTTCTATGCGAGTTATTGCACTCTTCTATCTAAAACAAATCACAGGTTTGCTTTTTAAACTGTTTCAACATTCAGTGTCACATGACAGTCTATATATTGTCTGTATATAAAGGTCTTTAAATCACCTCTCATAAGGGAACAACAGTGAGAAAATCTGTAAGATGAGCGTAAATTGATTGCAAAAATCAGAAGTCTAAAAATAACTGATGAATATAAGATACTTTGGTGGACTAAAGCGTAGACGTGAGCATGGTCTGGTTGTGGGCAGACGATGAGGAATTCTCGTAGTTAAGTTCATGGTTGAGATGAGGAAACCACAGGCTCGCGTTTCTCCCCAGAAAAATAGAAAGGAAATGCTGACATTCTGTAAAGTTTTACAGTCCTTTTAAGTGCACAGGAAAATTAAAATAGGTGCAGCCTATGCCTTAGACTTTGGAGACCAGGCTCATATCCTTACTCTCTTACAGACTTGCGCATTACTTTAATATGTATATAGATAAATTCTGTGCTTTGTTTTCCATTCTTTAATATGGAGATATAGCACTTCCCTAAAACATGAATTTTAGATGGACACAAGTCAGCCTACTAAGCACTCAGACATTCTAGTGATGATGAACCCATTTCAGTGTCTGTGATATAGTCAGTTAATTGAATGCATGCTCTACAAGAGCATGGAAAAATTATACCACTAGGTTTATTACCTTTCTCCACGGGTTTTACAGCAGAGTATTGTTGCAGAAGCCCACAGAGTGACAATGGTAAAGAACGGGAC
Source organism: Psilopsiagon aurifrons (assembly GCA_025447955.1). Lineage (NCBI taxonomy): Eukaryota > Metazoa > Chordata > Aves > Psittaciformes > Psittacidae > Psilopsiagon > Psilopsiagon aurifrons. The sequence continues at coordinate 23,496 of JAOEHY010000169.1, read as the reverse complement.
AGGCAGAGGATCGGGTTCTGCAGATGATCAAGTAGCAGTCGGTTGTTGTGAGACCAAACAAATTATTCATAGGCAACTCAAGGCTTGTTCCCTATAAGGGCTTTACTGAAGTAATATCCCTTGCATCCCATGCACCCTGTAGAATCAGGACATGCCTAAGATTTGACCCATAATGAAGAAAGTTCTGGCCACTGTTCTAAGAACACTGCAGGTCCTTGGCTACATTTCTGCTGATCTTTCCTCTGCAGAGAAAGAAAGGTGTTTTCCTGCAGCATCACTTGGAAACAGCAGTCTTGCTTGTGCATAGCAGGAAAGCTGCTAGTTCTGGTCATAGAAGAGATGAGAACAAGTTTAAATCTTATTTTTCCTCCCAGCATAGAAACATGAGGAAAAATTACAAAAATTAGGAGGGACCAAAGAAGTGATGTTGGCTAAACCCAGGCCGCTTTGAGAAACAAGGACTTTACCAGCTGCTGGGAGCCAGAAGTACTACATAGTGCCAGCATAGTTTGTGTCATTAGCGTTCCTCATGGAATGGAGCCATGCTCTCTCATGTACTGGAGAACATACTATAGTCTATGGTTAACTGTAGGGGAGCCACTGCTTGGGCTGCAGACCTCTTTCCTTCTCCACCAGCTGCCAGAGGTGACTGCCCAGACACCTACTCCTAAAACCTAGCTTTCATTTGGTCAAAACAAGGAAAAGGAGGTGTATTCCAGGGTAAGAGCTAACATTTATGCAGCATTAGTGAGCTTGATACAGTTTCTTAGAACAACTTTTTTTGATTAAATGTGTGTGTATATATATATATAATAATATTCAGACAAAGATAATTTTTCAAGTTGCAATAGAAAAATCTCTGAACCACAAAATTATCTTGTCTGATGCTTCGTTCATTTAAGACAGTTATAAAAAGTCACTTAAGCTGTTGTGTGAAGCCAGACAGCTGAAATTAGAACAGCTTCCACTCTAACTGCAGACACACTTCCCTGTCCCAAGCCAATCTGCAGGTCTGCAACACTTGGGCAGCTGGGCATCACAATAACTGCTTAGTGTCTGATAAAGAACAGTAGGGGGAAAACAGAGGAAGCAGTAAAAAAGCACAAAACAAGCCAGGGAAGCATGAACAGCACAACCATGAAGGAAACAATTAGGTCACATACAAAATAAGCAGCTTCAACCAAGTGAGTGAGTTTGTTCCCATTTGTATTGAGATTTGTATATTCTTTGCAAATAAATAGGAACACGTCACAGAAATACCTCATCTTTACCGTCCTTTTGGTAGGGTTCAGTACTTTCTGAAATCAGAATTAATTTTTCATGAGCCAACAAACTCCATTGAACCAGCAATGGCAAATTCTATTTTTTTTTTTTAATTAGAAAACAGAAATTTAGAAGAAGAGTACTGAAAACTTGAAGACTTTTCTACCTGCAAGAATAAATGATCTCACAAGAGACAACTCTGTAATTGCAGCAGGGGTATTTGGCCCGCAGCATCTTGATTTTTGAGAGCGTGTTGGTGTGGAAATTTCCAAATTATAGTGAAGAAAATTTTGAATATATTATTTCAGTGCAGTGCAAATGCTGGTCTCTAATTACTGAGAGGAATGTTTCTCGACCATATTGAGACAGCTGGCAATTGACATGGTGCTGGTAGGGAGGAACTAAGCCCATGTAGGATCTGGCAGGTTGGGAGCTGTACTTGTTAGTGTCATAGAAATGGCAGTAAGATTATAATGGTTTGCCTTTGACTACAAAGAAGGCATTTGCTTTTTGATAGCCAGCAGGGCCTCGGATGTGTTGTGCTCACTGAGGAATGATGACAGTGCTCTTATACAGCACTTGTGAGTTTGTTCATTTAGAAATCTTAGATTTTTTGAAGGTGCGTGTACCGCAGCTCTGATGATGATGTTATGAAAGTAGTGTAAATAAACACAATTGTGATCAGTGAGGTCTACAGATGTATTACGGAGATTAAAGGGAATATGGTGTTTACTGATTTACATTACAATAGGGTGCCCTCTAGGGAATGGGAGCTTTGAGAACAACCTTTCCCTAAAATGATACTTGCTCTGGCTCAGAGTACAGCTGTGTTAAAAAAAATGCCAGGGAGTTTTGGTTTCTTAAGGGTTACTTAACGATTCTTGTCATAGGCAAGGCTTGGGTTTCTGCCTTCCTAGTGAAGCAAACCCATGATTTTTTAATAAAGAAAATCTGATATGATTCTAGCAAATCAGTTTTTCTAATCTCAATGTAATCTGACAGCCAACAGTATGCTTGTTTACCACCCTCCCTCCTTTCATTTTCCCTTTCATTTGCCTCCTTTGTTAGTCTTTTTGTCATCCCTACCATTGTATTTCCCATTATAGCTCTAGTTCCCACACCACAGCATCATCCGAACTCTGCAAGACATACAGTGAAACTCCTTGTGATTTTGCTGTCACCCATTTCCTGCTTCTCCCACCCACCTCCTCTTTTGTGTGTCCTATCTTTACCCAGGTACCACTCTCCATGCAAAGCAAGCAGTTCTGCCTGGCAGCCAAGCACCTCTGCAGGCACTAGGTGAGTCTGAACCCCCTTTTCTAACAGTGGGTGCACATAGATGTTAGCTTTCCATTGGTATTTGTACTTAATCATCAGTGAGCTCCCAGCTAGCTGCTGGGGCACAGGAGCACCCAAGCAGCTCCCCTTCTCCCAGTTCACCGTTCCCATGGCAGGGGTAGAGGGGAGCCAGCCTGCCGTGGGAGCCAGCCCATCAGAAAAGAGTGATGCTAGTATGTGTTGCCATAGTAGCAGCAGCAGAAGATACAGCTGGCCGCCTTCTCAGGGGAAGCAGGAGCTGGAAAATAGTCATTAATTTTTTTCACAGGCTTTGGGAATCTGCAGGAAGGACCCATTTGAAAGAAGCATTATGAAACATCTTTACTTACACATCCTTCCCTTTGTCCAGACACCAGCTCAAAAATGTTTGGGAGAAAGAGTCAATAGCTTTACCGAACATACCCAACACCAGTGTTATGCCCTATCTTGGGCAGCCAGTTTGGTTGTTTCGCTGCAGCACCGCCTTCATGGCAGAGAGTAGAGGCAGAGGGAAAGGCAATATTTTAGGTGCCAAGAGTCAGTCCTGTGGACAGCAGAGAAGCAAGAGGAGGCGTTTTCAGGTTCCAAGCAGATAAGCTGTCACATTTTCTCCTCTGTCCCTCAGGACATGTGGTAGTACCCTGGTTTATAATGCATCACAGCAGCGAAACACAGCAGCTACGATCTGATTAGATAGCCTGAGTGTTGGCAGCCACCAGTGGAAGCACATTTTCTACAAAGCCCCTGCCTGTCACCCTTCAAAATAGCCGACTCCAGAAGGACCCTGGCATTTGAAATGCCTTCACAGACAGTGAGCAGGTGTCCGCAGCAGATGGGGGCTTGACTGGAGGAATCCAACTCTCACAGCTCATCCCTTTTACTAGCAACATTGCCTCTCCCTCCTGTAGGATTAGCTTCAGCAAAACAGGCAGGGGGGGAAAGGAGATGGTAAAGCAAGAAAGCAGCCTATTGTGCCTGCATCCCTGGCTTTTCATCCAAAAGCCAATGGTCAAGCCTTTGCAGGTCCAGGTGACTTCTGACCACGCAAAGTAAACGGAAGGAAGTCAGAAGCAAAATGCCATCTAAACTGATATAGGGGACAGAAAATGTAATTCCTGTGAAATCAAAGCACAGAGGTGATTTTGTTTTCATTATTTGCATGTTTATGAATATTATTATCATTCCAAATTAACTGCAACTACAAAAAAACCCCACAGTTTTGGTGCAAGAGATTGGAAGACATAGCACTGTTAAATGACTAATACCTTCCTCTCTTCATAATGAATGGCGCAGTTTTGTATTAAAATGAAGAAGTTGGTCTTCAAACTTACTAGAAAACCACACAGCTGCTGATTGACAGGAAGGAGAGCAGGGTTTGTATTCCAAACAATGCTCCAACCTAGTGCGCTCTGGCCGGTTTGAGCTCATTTTCTTACTAAATACAGAAAAAATCATGGAGCTTTTTAAAGGTTTTCATTTTTTGTTTGTTTTTTATATTTTACCACAGTGGAGACACCTGGAGTTATGAAGATGTACCCAGTTACATGAGCAATAGCCAAAGAACAAGAACGGTGAGCGTCAGATGTATCAGACTTACAACAAAATGTCTAGCTGTGTGCTTAATTACAAGTTCTATATAATATGTTCTGATGAAACACTGTTAACCCATCTTCTTCAAGATAATCTTTGAGTAATCTCACTGAATGCTTACTTCCCCTTCCTATTTCACCTGGTAGCAAAATATTTTTGTTGACTTAACGTCAGCTCAAATAATTTTGTCTGCTCTGAGAGTGGAAATTGAGGCTGACAGCCCAGGTTTTGAATATTAGGGGAGTTAGTGGAGCACAGCCTTCCTCGTCTGAGGCCCATGGTAACAGACCCTCGTGCTGATGAGGCAGTGTCTTTTCAATGTGCTCTAGACTTTATTGGCATGAAAAGTACTTAAATACTGGGAAGTGATTAAGACAAAAGAGAGCAAACCCTGCTCACTGAAAAGGGCAGATGTGAGGCTAGCTGGTGGCAGGTCTCCCGTAAGTGTGCTGTCATGGGATGGCTTGACACCAAGGTTCTTGGAAGTCATCCAGAAGAGCATGAGCAACAAACTTCTGTGCACCAAAGTGAGGAAAAAAGACAGACTGGATGCCTGTCATATTTTTATGGAGCACTCGGGTTCAGTAATGAATGCTCTGAAGTGAATGTAATGACAGCTGATGAGAAATGAGCTGTCACCCCGACAGCAGAGCCAACTATCTGCAGCCTTGTTTAGAAGGTTACAACTGTGACCTGAATGCTATAGAACATATATGTGGAAGATACATTTAGCATTAAATATTTACTGGCTTTGAAAAGAAATTCATGTACTGTTTAGGATTTAAATATTTGGTCAGCCATGCTTGATTCTTTCAATCACCCTTACTTCCTAAAAAAAAAAAAGACGAGCATTTCTCTGAAGGAATACATCTTAAAAAATCATGTTATACAATTTCAATAAAGTACTTAATACTTTTAACAGAGCTGATAAGATAATTGTGATCTTATTATTATTATTATTGTTCAAAATAAATTCTGATGCACTGAGAGCAAGAATTCGCACTGTTCTCCATCTGTCATTTATCTTAAGACTGAACAAGAGAGATCTCAGTACCTCTGGCCTGAATCCAGCAGATTCTGTCTTTGGGAGCAACAAGAGCTACTGAAGAAATACCGCTATGAAACGGTATGTCCACGTTTTTGGTGATCAAGAGAGTTAGCCCTTTGCCTGTGAGATCTTTTCACACCCTTTTTTTGGTCATAGGTACTGCTTGCCAATGAGTACTACAGCCATTGTCAAGTCATTTTACATATGGTGAGAACGAGGGAGCTTGACAAGGTATGCCTTTGCTTTAATAATACTCTGACGACAGCAAACCAATGTAAGGATAAAATTGTTTCTGTGTAGCTTATTTACTCTGTGGTTTGATCCAATAATCAAACCTCTACGATTTGATCCAATCTCAAATACAGATCAAATCTCTATGGTTTGATCCAACTGTAGATGATAATTTATAGACAAAAGGAACATTCAGTTAAATTATTTGGGAATCGTGAGCACTCCTGGCACATCAACAGGTCTGAGCCCAGAACAAAACACAAGGCCATGGACACGTCTTTCATTATATATGAATATCCTTGGCACAATTCTTTGTTTCTCTCCTCTTTCTTCCTCTTCCTTCCTCTCCCTTGTGAGGTTCAGCCCCAGGAAGCTTCCCCTTATGCTAGAGCCCAGCCACGACAGGGTCGGGCAGAGAGCCCAGTTCCCCGGTCATTCTTTTGCTCCTGTGCTTCTGCGCACTGCTTTATTGAACTACACTTCACGTTTCACAAGTGTAAAATGAGTGAAAATTAGTAAAGGACTTTGTGTGACAGGTGGAAGGCTGCATCATGTCATTCTGGAAGTCTCTGCCGCCTGGAAAGATAGCACTGATGTCCTTGCCAGATGTATGCCAACTGTTGGAAAGCTATGACAGGCAGCTATTCAAGGTACTGCGGACAAGCTTGTTGCAATTATGTTATTACGTGTTTCTGTCTTTTTGGTAGTTCTACCTGATGAAAAGGTACAGCTGTTTCTTGTGTGCTGTGCAACGGGATTTTTGCTTGTACCTCAAGTCTTGTTCTGGCTTCTGAGGCACAGTTTAGATTTTGGAAGGAACCAGTAGAATTTGCGATTACTGCGATTTTGCTGCTATACGTTCCTTTGAAAGGCCATAATACCAATGGAGTATGCTGTTCTAAATGTGGTCTGTGGTTCTCTCCTGAGGTTATATGACTGAAATTTCAACTGATAACTTTTTTCCGAATTATTTTTCTTTTGAGAACACTGCTGCCTATTTTGATGACATTCCATACAGAAATATGCAGTATTCTGATCAAAATAGTTTGCTACTTATTAAGTAGTGTCTAGTAATTAATTTAGGAAACAGCGTTTATTGTCAGGATCTTTTTCTTTATGCTAATAAATGTAACTTAGCTATTGCTTAATTTGAAAAAAAAAATGGGGTGCTTCTTTACATTAACACGCAAACTATCAAGACAATTTTGTTTCATGCTGCTGTAAACAACTGTAGTACACCAGTCATATGCAGATCCATCAATGTGTATTCTAGGAAATGGAGAATATCCTACTTCATGATTTTCTGGAGGAGGTGCCTCTGCAACACATTAAGTCAATCAGATTGTTCAGTAGAAATGTTGAACTTTGGATAGTTAATGCTTTGGAATGCTTTCCATTACAGCTCCAAACATCCAAATCTAAAGGTATGTTTGAGTAATAGAGATTTTCATAAAATAATCCTCGCTTAAACTGCAGAGAAGACTGTGTTATGACACTCAGATAAATTATTTGTAAAATCTTTTTAGCTGAGGTAACTTCCACATTAGTGAGGACTACAGTTAGTTGGAATACAGTTAAAAACAAATAGTCTCACATAATGTGTGAGAACAAATTTGAGCCAAAATTATTTCCAATGCATGGTAAATTGAAAGGTACCTGAATCATTTTAAAGATCTGTCTCTTGACTGTATAGAAAACAGAATAATATGCAATCTGTGCTCTGAAATTTGGGTATTGTTCTGCCTCTTCACTTTGCAAGTGGTTTTATGCAAATAAATAAACAAATGGCTATAGCAAAGTTCAATATAAATGGGAAAAAAGCCATAAGGAAACCATGATTCTGTCATTAAAGGAGGACTTGAAAAACTCTGTACTATACAAAGCTGTGTCTGTATGTGTGTGTTCGTAAATATGAATTTACATATATATACATATTTATATATGATGCTGAAGATTCTGACTAAAATGAAATGTTGCTTAGTTGTCAGTGGGTGAAAACCATCAGTGGGTGAAGAGCAGTGGCAAAGAAGGGCTCCTGTGTAGACAAATGATTGCATTAGCACCCATATGCTCAAGGAGGACTTACAGACAGTCTTAATTATGGCATTTCTTACATTTGAGTTCTTACAGAGCAAACTTAGTAATGTGTTTTTAAAATGTGTGTGCATGGAAGTGTATGCAATTAATAAGCAGCAACCCTTTGTATATACATTCTGGTCTCTAGTTTTCACAAACTTCAGAAAACAGAAATTTTCACTTGAAACCTATTGCCTCTCTACAGAAGTTTGCAAATTGTGTTATACTCAGTTTTTCTGTAATTATCAGTGACTTTATATTTTGTTCTTAAAAAGGATATTCTTGGGTGATGCTTGTCATAATTACAACACAATATAAACAAAATAAAAATAGATCCAAAGAAACCAACTAATATTAACAGTGCTGCGGAATTATAGCTGCAAAGGTACAAATGAAACCCCTCTAAACAAAATATAGGAAGTTTAGAATTAAGGTTGCTTTGCTTTCATTCACCTTAAACCATACATGTAAAAGAGTACCAGTCTTGATTAAGAAGAATTTAATGTAAAAAAATATTGTAAGTATTTTTACTGTGTGTCAGAGGTTAATAGATTTGCAGTGAAGGAAGAGTGGTGACCTGAGCAGCTTCCACTGGCAAGCTTCAAACTGTGAGAGTTCCCAGCCTAGCCCATTATGTTGGCTCCATGCCCCCTCTGTGCCCTCCCTTAGCTTCTGTAGCTCCTCATGGGATCTACTTTCTACCCTAAAAAAACTGTCTTCATTAATGTTGTTTAGACTGTAAAATATTAATTACATGAAACATCTGCCTCTTCTTTAACAGAAGTTACAGCGTTTATAAAAAGACTCAGGAGAAAGACAGACCTTTCTAACATGGTTAAGGTATGTTCCAGAATCTGTGGAATAAAAAAGCTGGGCATCTCATTCACTCAAGCAGTTTGGACTATTTATGAGATGTTCCCTTGCTCCAGAGCAAGCGACGCCTCAGTATTCATCCACTGTACTCTCCTGGCTTCCAGCAACCTGAGATGAATGCTATATCCACATCTTGGTACTTAATAGATTGATTTTGGCATCCACAACATCTTGAGGTAGTGAGTTCCAGGGTTTGATTATTTGTTGCATAACTTTATTTTATTACTTTAAAATTTCTGCCTTTCTTCATGCAATTCTCTCTGCGAACCTCCATCACATCCTTCCTCAGTTATTTCTGTTCAAAGCTGAGGTTTATCTCATCTTCTCACATAGGAGTCATTTGATATTTCTAATCATACTTCTCCATTTTCTCTGTCTAAAACACACCTGGAATTTCAGCCGCGGGCTGATGGTCAAAGCAGGTGAGAGTGCTCCTAAGAAGTACAACAGAGGAGCTGTGCAGCTGTAGCCTCTGAATGGTGTAACCAAACCATCCCTTGTTGAGTACTTTGCAATAATTTAGTCACCTGGTAAGAAAATGGGAACAATTTTGGCAGGCTCAGCGTTCAGAAGAAAAAAAAGTAACTTTCCCATCATGTGTAGATAAAGCATGCTGACAGCTGCTACTACCTGGACATGCACAAGTAATTAGAGCATAAAAAGGTGCAAATTCCCTGCAAGAAAGGAATGTGAATATGATGCTTGTCATTTCCTGGGGCTGATTCATGCTGCCTCTGGTAAGCTGTATGTAAGCGTTGTCAGAGCTGGCACTCTATCACCTAGAGAATTATAGTTAGTATAGTGAAGAGCAATGGCTGAAGGGACAAGTCTAAAATAGTGGAGCATGGAGCTGGGTGCTAGCAGCACACAGATGAGACTGCCCCTGGTAGTTCCCAGCCTTTGGGTTGTGTGCTCGTGTTACAAGTAGCAGCAATCCTGACACTGGAAATTCCAAGTAAAATAAGAAAACAGACCTAAACTTGGCTAAAGGGGATTAAGGAGTGAGAATCAGAGTGCTTTTGCTATTTCAGTAAAGCTAGCAGAATGATGAAGGGCTGCTAGACTGGAAATTTTGTTTGCAAACAAATGGTCAGCTACATTCAATGCTGATTTTAGGGTCATGGCAAGCACGTGGTGAATGGGATTTATCAAAATGTTTATGAATCCTGAAGTTTTTCTGAATTTTACAAAAAATATTTTTCATCTGGACATGGGTTATTCATATAAAAGCACAAAATTCAGCAAAGGCTTTAGGAACTTTTTGATTTCCATATGGAAGTGAAAGACTAAATGTATAGAGAGATTAACAAATTTTAGCAGATTCAGGTTTAATTTCCTTCCTGTTTTCATCATTTCATCAAGAATCTGAAGGAATACTGTGTGATATTAGCAATTAATAAGAAAAAAGAGTGAAAGATTAGGATCAAATGTTAAGCTGAAAATTGTTTGCACTATCAATGTGAGTAATACATTTGGGGACAAATATGAAGCCGGATTCATTCACAAATGACTCATAAGCAGATAAATGTGATAAAACCCCGACTAATATTATTTTAACTAATACCATATTTTTAATGTTATTTTTACTTTCTCAAAGGTTTGAGCAACTTGAGAAAACCTGTGAATTTAATTGAAACATGTGCTAAGGACAGATAACATCAACGGGAAAGTCGGCCTTGAAACGCCATTCAATGTTTTAGGCAAAATACCATTATTTGGCATTACTATAACAACTGTAGGCAGAACCAATTGCCCAGGCAATTGCCCAGATACTTCAATTATGTTAGCTTGTCTGCTTCATCACAGACAACACCACAGAGTGCCATTGAAAAGAATATCTCCCAGAACAAAAAACTCTTGAAGACAACTTAAGATTCATCTCCTTTGATTTCTTCTTCTCCCCCAAGTTTGGAGACTGGTTATATAAAGGCTAGTATTGAATAAAGGGAGCTTTTTGACTGACCTAAGGGCTTGAGAAAAAGAAAGCCATTAACTGTTTTCCTATTCTCTATAGACAATGAGAACAGTCTTGAACAGCCATAGCAAAGTCACTGTTTTGCGATCAGACTTGCATGCTGTCATCGAGCAGGGATTTCTGGATATTCCTGGAAACCTCGTTCAAAAGGCGTTTAGGAGTCCAGAGGAGCCGCAGAATGACACAGAACTCAAATGTAATATTTTTTTGCTACATTTTGTGTACTCACTTAAGCCCCTGCTTGCCACTGTTAAAGCTCCAGCATTTCCTCTTGTTTTCCCATGATGTCGGCCCTAATGGGAATTGCAGACTTGCCATAACCCAAAGTGCTGGAAAAGAGCAAATAGAACTGAGAATGAAGCATGTAATATTATCCTTCTAACTTTAAAGGTTAAGAATTGAAAGCTTTCCATACTGACTCCCTCTTAAAGCTTTTCCTGTGGCAGCAGCAGTGGGGTTTGTGTTTCTTCTAGAAGAATGTTGACAAGCAGGGATACTATTTTTTTATCCTTTTCTTTGACAAAAAAAGAGAAGTTTTTAAGCATTGCATCTCACATTTTCCTCTGTTATTAATTGAAGTGCACTGAATAATTTCTTGTGGCCAGATTTTAAAATACTTTATGCTGAACTGGAAGAAGCCCTTATAAAATACAGTTTGTATGCAGCCATGCCATAATGCCTTTGGCAGCTTAATGCAAACAGAAAGGAACATAATGGCAAGTTAATTTTTAGATTAGTGGGCTGCCATTTAACTCATTAGCAGGAGACTGGCAAGTTGAAGTGGGCTGTGCACAGTACTGATGTGGGGAAACCTCAGCTCTTTACTCCTGCTCTGCCACCAACTTTCTCGCTGACAACGGATATGCCATAGCCTTGCTATCACTTCTTTCAGTAGGAATAATTATTTTCTTTCTTCACAGAACCATCAGAAGAACCATTTAAAAATATTTATTTATATCTTGAAATCAAGTGCAATGCTCTTCTTACATTTGCTCATTATATTAATGATGATCTTACTCTCTCCAAGGCAGATACATTGCATTCTTTGTTTTCTTTGCTTTTCCAAGCTGTTATTTATAATAAGCAAGGTTTCACAGACCTTATCCATATGTCTTTCTGAAGTAAGATGTCTCATTAGACAGGCATAAATTTAGAGAGGAGCCACAGTAATGTACCTTTTGGCACAGGGTGGTAGGTCCCAGTCTTTCGGGGGAACAGCTGCCTGATAGGTAGCAGTATTATCTGTATTTCTGTTGGCCTACAGAATATTCTTCATTTTCTGTTACTGTTTTTAAACCATCTTCTCCCCCTCAACAGAAAAAACAATATTTTCTTTTCTCAACCATATAAAATATCAGATAATTAAGTTGGCATTGCACATAACCAAATTCCAGCTTTCACACTGGAAGTGTTTGTTCTTGCCACTTTTACCATGATGCACTAGGTCACTGCAGATATAGTTGAAATGGACATAAACGTGAATTCTGACTGATTTCAAAGTAGGGTACAACTGCTTAGTAAATGAACAGTATAATTATATTAATCAAAATTATATAAACAGATGTTTCAAGCTAAAGATAAAAGAAAGAAAAAAATGAAGCTAAAAACTGCAGAAACAAACCAAAAAGCAAACCAATCACTTGAAGTAATGATCTCCCTTCTATGTTTCATAGGTTTGAATGACTTAGTGTCTTTGCTGACACCTCCCACAGATATCCGGGTTCTCCTGAACTGTGTGTCTTTGAATCTTCATGCTTTTGTCGTTCAGGTATAAAATTAGCAATTTCAGAAAAGAAAGAGTGATCATACAAATTATGTCGCTAGTCTGCAGGAGCTACATTGTGCACTAGCAACCTGACCAGACTGTAGATTTGCATAAATACAATTTATGCATGCTGCAGAAAAAGGGAGAATTAATTGGCAAACAAAAACTCCATCTGTGCAAACTACTACAAGCGTATTTCTGTGCATATATCCACTTGGGCAGTTTCAGTATCTGCTCTCATTTCATAGCCACATATCCTAACAGCTCCTAATAAATCAAAATTAAGAAGAAAAGCGTTAGTAAAAATGAAGAGAACACTTCGTGATTCTTGAAAACGTTGATTCATAAAACTGTTGACCTTTAGCAGGTGGTAGGAGAGTGATAATTTCTAGTACAGTGTCTACAGCTCCTGTGAAAGATTCAAGTATGACCATCCTCATGTATGCACCTTTCCATATGTTACCAATTCTGCCACCCCTGCTCCATCACTGATTCCAAATTAGTGGTAGCTCAGGGGTACTGCTGCATTCTTCTGGTTGCCAGCCCAATTAACTTGGGTCTGGGTGGTGGTTAAAGGTTTGTTTGGGTTTGGGATTTTTTTCTCTTTCTGAAGAAGTAGGGTAAATTTATTTCTTGAGCTTGATTATTCCCTACTTTTTCATTCTTAATTAAGACTAGTACTTTGCAGTTCTGTGGTGCCTTCAAATCACAGAACCCTCAGCTACCTCAAAGGATGGTCTAGAGAAGATGGAACATGGCTCTTCCTGGGGGTTCACAGTCAATGGGGCATAAGGCAATGGATACAATTTTCAGCAAAGAAAACTCCCAATAGAGGAAAAGAAAAAATAAACCAAACCAAACAACAATTGCCATGAGAGTAGTTAAGCATTTGAAGAAGTAACCTGGAAAGGCTGTAGAACCTCCATCCCGGAGCTATTCAGAACCTGGGTGGACAAGGCCTGAACTAAGCTGGCCATGCTTTAGACAAGAGATTGGATTAGATGTTCAAAAATCCCTTTCAACCTAAGCTATTTTAGGATTCTGACAAAAAAGCAAACCAGAAAAAAACACTTTTTTGTTCCACCTTTGTATGCAGTAGGCACAGCAAAATGCCTGCAACATGATAATGAATTCTTTTAACCAACTCTGTCATAAAGCAATTTTTTTGCTCTATCTGCAGCCAAGCAGAAATAAAGAGGAGTTTAGAGAACTGGCATCAGATTTCCATTTGAGATGGAACTTCCTACTGAGAACAATAAGCAAGGCTATGACCCTCAAGGACACAGAGAGTTTTGGTAAGATCTTTGTGACTCTTGACTGGTATGCCCCTTTCTGACCTGAGATGGCAGACGTACCACATCATTTTAACTGACATAAATTCATGCTACAGTCAATAGGGCATCACTTCTTCCTTACTCCCTTCCTTGCATCAGGCACCATTTGCCTGGTGATGTGGCTAGACAGGTCAGGAACATGAAATTATTCCTCTTTTTATCAGATCAGTTGTCTGAGCCAAACCTAGGATAAGCAGAAGGGAGGAGAATAGGAGCATGCAGCTTGAGATGGCAGGAAGGGCAGGACTCCCTCACTCTTTCAGCAGAAGCCATTATTTGTCTGTGGGGAAATGAGGAACAGTAGCCTGAGGTGTGAGCCTTTGCTCTCCCTCCCTACAAGAGCTGCACACCCCAGCAGAAGGGTGTGAGGCAGAGCTAGAGCCACTCATATCCAAAACCATAAACATTGCAGATACATCAAGAGGTAGGTCCAAGTCCTTCAGGTTCTTTTCTGTACAATACAGCCAGAGTAGAGCCACTATGATCACAACTTGCCAGAAAGGCAGTTAGTACCTTTGACAACAGATATATGCAGCTTTTCCATATGCCTTCCACTGACTTAAGTGCTTGCCTAGCCAGCAGCAAGCCTGTTTAAACTGTTAAACTGACCAAAAACTAACCACTCCTTTAGATAGATTAGTTTTGCCTCTGATTTAGGGTTCTGAGCTGTCAAACATCAAATCCATCATACACCAGTGCAAGGCAGGAAAAGTGAAAGGACTGTGCAGTCACATTCACTGAGTGGTTTGAATTGGTGCGACCATGTCTTGAGTAAGTTCAGTCTCTTCCATTTCTGTATTGCATCAACCCTACCTACTCTCTTTTCGATTGTAAAACCTTCCAGAGTCTCTCTCTCTCTCTTACTCATTCTGCAGGGAGGTATAATCTCCTGTGAGTAGCATCTGATCCCAAACTGTATGAACCTCTTTTTCAATTTTCAATGGAGCACCTTCTTATTCTTTTGTCTTCTGTTGGATGGGGCTTCACACAACAGCCAAAGAAAACCTCATTATTTTCTTTGAAATTCCCCTTCAAAACTGAACTTCCATGTGTTTCCTACAAAAACATAATAAAGGGGTACTGTCATGGTTTAAGCCCAGCCATAACTCAGAACCACGCAGCCGCTATCTCACTCTCCCCCCTTCCTCCCCCCTGCTCCAGGGAGTATGGGGAGGAGAATTGAAAGAATATAACTCCCATGGGTTGAGATAAGATCAGTCCAGTAACAAAGGTATAACAGAAACCACTGCTGCTGCCACCAATAATAATAATGATAAGGGAAGTAACAAGGGAGGAGAATACAATTGACTGATACCCATCCCAACACTAGCAGTGGTCTCACCCGGGTAACTGCCCCCAGTTTATATAGTGGGCATGACGTGCTGTGGTATGGAATACCTCTTTGGTCAGTTTGGGTCA
>JAOEHY010000167.1:18122-32788 GCA_025447955.1 Psilopsiagon aurifrons | reverse complement strand
ATCTCTCTTTAGCAAGTTTGAGGGAGGGTTGGGATTTTTTCCTTTTGAAGTGTGAATGGGTCAAAAATTGAAGTAACTTTTCTACACCTATACTGTCTTCATTTCACAGATTACTTCATATATGCAATGATCTTCCTAGGTAGAGACATATAAAGAACAGGCTACAAGTAGAACATTACAAATACATGAAATTTTGTTTATATATATATATAAATGTGTGTATATATATGTGCATATGCTATAGTGCTAAGTGAAGAAACATACAAGGTAAAAACGTGCAACTGGACTCTTAGGCTGAATTGCAACAATTTTCATTCACCGTTTTCATCAGTTATTCTTTGCATTTAAATTTTATAATGCATTTAAAATTCCTTATTTGCACATATTACAAGAAACCAAATGCTTAGATTTCAGAACTATTAGCAACATACCTGTGCACTATTTCTTTGCTCGGCTTGTCTTCCACCTCTAGAAAACATCTGAGTTTTTTCAAGCCAAGGTTTTTTTTGAGTTGCCTGGGAATTTACATTAGTCCAACTTATACCAGCTGAAAAAGAGAAATGCCATCAATGAAAGAATTAGTATGACAGAACATGTTGTAACAGTACACATGCCATCAGAGCCAGGAACACAGTTTTGATACAAATGAAGTTCTCTGAGAAAGTCTAATTCTCCTCTGACAAGACTTACTTCTGTAGCTGTATCTAGACATCAGCAAGATTAAGGAAGTCTTAATGGAAAAGTCAGATTACAGGCATTCAAACTGCCAACAACCAATCATCAGGAAGTTGTCAGGTTCATACTGACATTCATACTGATTTAGTCCAGTCATTAAGAGCAGCCACTAGCCCTACCCACTACTACCAGACTAATAATATTTGTTCCTATTACCATACTTCCTTAAAGCTTCTATAAAAGTATCAGTACTTCTCAAATAGAGAATGAGAAGTCTTCAACTCTATTTCTACCCTAGCAACTGCAGTCTCACGGGGTAAGGAAGCGTGAGGATAAAACACAACAGAAGTGCAGCTTTATTCAAATGCTTCCATTGGAGTCTCCAGCTTTAATTCTTTAAAAGCAGCTGTTGACAAACCACTAGCAACAGCTACTCATACACTCATTCACTCAACAAATAACTGGGGCCTTAATGGAGGTGATGGAAATCACAGTAAAGACGTATCTTCAGAAGTACCCGATCAATCAGAGTCAAAGATGATCCCTAGCAAAATGTAAAGAAAAATAAACACAAAAGTGGCTCAGCTAAATTTTAAACAGCTCATGAGCTAAGACAATACTTACTCGTACTTATTGATGGTTCTACAACCTGAAAAGGGAAAAAAAGTTTTTAGTAGTTTTTGTTAGTCTTCAGGAAACACATATAGTTAATTTATTCAGTTACGTATTACATACACTCATTGCACAAGAATCTGTATTTCTTGAAGCCACTGCTGCAGCCTGGTTATTGCCATGCTTAGGACTACAATAGCCACTGTCACTGTCAATATCTGCTTCACTTGCACCCTGCTCACTAGAGGACTCTGCAGCAGGGTGAGAAGTTCTTCTGCGCCTGCCTTTTGATTTCCAAAGCATTGTAGAAGCGCTCTCAGAAAGTGACTTATTGGCTATATCCGAAGGGAAATCTGCAAGAAGAAAAATAAGTTACTTGTGCAGGAACTGTTAAAGGACATGAGAAACCTACACATCTTAAAAGAATAAGGAAAGCCAAAGTCTTTGCACGTGACAACAATTTCCTAAGAAAATTAAAACCAGCATTGTATTTGAACATATTATGTCTAGATACAACTATTAATAATAATCAACTCTTTGAGGAACAGTCTGCTTTTGACAGGGGAAAGAAAATCCTTGCAGAAGTACCATATCATTGCAATGTTACAATGTGACATACTGAGTAGGTCTCTACAGCTATCAGTATGTTTTCATTATCTTTTTGATCCATGAAGTTCTCTTAAAGCCACATTTAAACCAGAGCCACCTTCTTTTAGGAAGGATGGTGACTGACATGTAGTACTACCTATTTCATACACCCAGAACACAAAAAACCACTACCTGTTTGCTGTGATGCATCAACCAACAAAACAATCTTTGATCTGTTCTCAGGACCTGAAGAACTGGTCTCCTTTTGAGTGGCAACATTTTTCACTGGAGGACGTTTATTTTTTATGTGCATCTGTAACTGCTGTTGCTGTTTTAAAAGATTAGCCACACACACAAGTCATATGATTTGATTTCAGAGTCATAAACAAGGCAACTAAAAGTTCTAATGCTCTCTACAGAAGCCACATGTCTAAAGACAAAAAAAGATTAAGGGAAGTATTACTAAAAATATCAGACTTATTTGCAATATTTTCTGAATGAATTGGGTTTTATAATATGGAAATACATAAAAAAAGGTTAAAGAAGTATAAGCATATTTCCTTTGCTCTCCAATGAAGTAATTCTAAGCTCAGACCAAACTATCAAAGAGGCAGTGAGAGTTTCCCACATTATACTTGCAGGCTCTATAAACTCAGCAAGTACTTTACCAAGAATTTTGCTATTGCCCCATTAATACCTAGCTTTTCTGCCCACCTTTCCGTCCATTGATACTACTGCCATACCTGTTTATACTGAAATAAGATGCATGTTTCCTGGGCAAAGATATTTTCTCTACACAGTTTTACTTATCTTATTAAAAAGCAGACTTACTTTTTGTATGACTGGTGCCCTGCTGCTGCTTCTGCTCCGCTGACTGGATAATGGAAAGGCCTGGCCTGATGGGTTGGGACGCTCAGTGCATTCCGTAGTAACTGTATTTACAGCATTTGCTGGTTGAAAGGGTGCAGAATAAGGGGTAGGGAAAGGATGATAGAAGCCCATGACCTGAGCACATGGTGCTGGCATCAGCTGATAGTAAGTGTATTCTGTAGAAACGGGAGGTTGCGCAGATATTATAGGATAGGCAAGGTACGGTCCTGCAGGATTTGGGTTGGGTTGCTGCCATCTGATGTCATTGTTGTATAATGGAAACTGTCTGTAAAAATCAAAAGGAAAGGCAACTGCTCAGTAAGCTTCTTTCCTGCAATCTTTACCATCTCCTTAAAAAAAACCCCAGAAAACAACCAACCTCAACTCATTTGCTTCATGAGCTCTCAGCTTTTACTAACTGAACTTGTATTTATTAGGACTTCAAGAAGCTGATCAACTGATTCACAAGCTCACTTCACATTCAAGTGCAAGATAAGTACCTTTGTTGATCTTGCATTTGTACAGGTTCAGTAAATTTCCAATATTAAATAAAATGTAGGCATTCATTTTCACAAGTACTTTGGTCCCATTACAATTTCAGTAACGTAACTGAAGTAGATACCCAAGTCTACACAAGGTAAGCTAGCAGACACAGGGAACAGTGTCATTCATTAGCCAACACAGTGCCAAGTACTTAAGTATGTTAAGTTGCCAAGTCACCTTTGTTCAGAATTCCTATGAAAATGCAGGCCTTAAGAAGCACACACAAAACTAGGCATTTAGGACCTTACTATTGACACCAAGTGCAAAGACTTCTTCCTGTGTTTATTTGTGATACAGCATACTACTAGAAGATCCCCTTGGAAACTATGAACCCAAATCTCTCTCAAATCCCCAAGAGACTGGGAAATCTACGTGGAAAACGCAGAGGCCAGAATATTAGAGAAAGAGTAAAAAAAGGTCCAGGATAGTTTTATAGATCAGCAGCAGGCAGTTACTAAGTATTACTTTTGTTCTTCATATTCCAGTACAGCAGCACTGAAGTGCTGTCCTAAGCAAACACTAAGTACATTTTTCAAAACCAAACAGCAATAATTGTTTATGCCTTCAGAGTTGATTATTTATATTGAAGTTGCACATTTAGTAAACACCACATTTGGGTAAGGATAAAGAGCATGTGGGTTAGAATAAAGGAGTTCCTAAGCAAAATATGTTATAACTCATTATGCTAAAAAGACAACCTTGGATACAGCTACACAACGCAAGTGTCAGCTGCATACTGTTTTGCCACGGCTGGATCCAAGTTAGACACATGCAGCCTTGCTTCAGCATCAGAGATTCAGATACAGACCTATTGACTGTCCTAGAAGATGCAAGAGTACAGCAGGTAACTTTGTGAGGAATTTAGAATCACAGAATTTGTACCAAACATCTGTAGCTAGGGCAAGAAAAGCTGCAAAGAGTACAGAGGTAAGTAGAGGCACAGAAGTAAGTAAAGATCTGGGACAGAGAAACTTCACCCTCACTCACTCACAGTCACGAAATTAAATAAAGTGAACAGGATGAATATGCTCCCTGACTCCTCTCAAGTCTACCAAAAGTTTAAACTCATTTAAAACCACATCATCTTTCATGAAGAACACAACTATTTATTACCTATTGGGTTGGTTTTCCTGTACAAATGGATAGCAAGTGATCAGGTAGCTAGGGATAGGAGTTGGTTCCATGCCATTAATTCCTCCACTGTCGTTAGGAAGCGCCATTGGGATCATTAGTGTTTCTGGACCCTTCTTTTGAGGAATAAATGGTTCTACTTCAGCTGACAGCTTGACATTCTTAAAGAAAATAGAAACAATATCTTCATTAAATACAGCCATAGATTGCTTGGGAAAATTTAGATTCATAATGGTGTACAGTATGTACCACAAATAGCAGGCAAATGGATGACAAGACTACAGGATTCAGTATATGAAAGAGACATAAAACAGTTGGCAAGCGCTTATGACATCCTTCCCATTGCAGGGTGTAATACAGATCACCAACATTTGGCATTTGTATTAACCTTTACATTTCAAAGTGCAAAAACTAATTAACTTAAAGGGACTGAAGTTCAGATCTTGCAAAGGATATGCTAGTCTGAGCACAGAAACAAATCAAATTAGCACTGTAGGTGGAACACAGTTCTGGAGACTTTCAAAAGTGAAATCAACATATGGAAGATATAGTAATGCCTGGCCAGCTCTACAAATCTGACCATGTTCCTGAGCAATTATAAAGAAGATTTTTCAGCAGTAAACCACAGGTTTACTACTAAAATAGACAGCATATTACAGAACCACCCCCCCCAATTCCATCTGCACAATTTTAGCATATGTTAAAGTGTTAAGAATATTATATTTTGCCATGAAGGCATTAAAGACTGCTTAGAAATTAAGTTTTAGAAAGCAGTTTAAAGACTGCTTTCAAATAAAAGTATCTCTCCCAATCCTGAAGGTGTACTCAAATGGTTATAGGGTCATTTTACACACGCTTTTTTGTCTTGCACAGAATAGTTGGATCTTAAATAATGGAAATTCTCTGTTCAGTATGACAACTGCAGATCCAAAGTACCCTAAATTCTGTATTCCATTTTAAGTTACATTCAGCCAAAAAAGCACACTTTTCGTACAAAGATTTCAGCTTAATTATACTTATCTGACATTAGTAGATCAATGAATACCCATTCTCTAAAGAAGGCAAGGATTTCACAAACTTTTCCTTCCATTTGTCTAAAAGCATTCCAAAGGCAGTGCATAACATATACAAGTACAAGCTCCTATTCTCCAAAAGTAGAGCCTGTTTGATGTGCTGAGGACAGCCTTACATCCTTGCCATTACTTGTAGAACATCCAGTGAACAGCAACAGTTAATCAATGGAGCTTTTAAAATATCATGGCTCATAGTCCTGTGCCTACCACACACTTCTCAGTCCACGTCCTTGCTCAGCACATCCAGAGGCGGCCTTCCTGTCCAATATCTGAATCTATAAACCTACAAGAAGACCCAAACATTCAGGGTTTTTTTTTTAGCAAGATCGTGTATTTCTTTAGCACATGGAGGTGGAAGGGTAAGTCCAAAAAATATTTTGAAAATACAGTTGTTCCAGTGAGCAAGAAAAGCTACTTATACTTGATGAATAGGTACCTCAATGTATCAGTGTGAACTAGAAAAAGTGAGGTCAAGACCCACTCATTCAGAGTACTAGGTCTTTGTTTAGTTAGTCTGACACGCTTACATACAAGAAAATCTAATTACTAAGCAAAAGGTAGAATCATCATTAAGTAAATTACCAAGACCGTGAGTTACACTGTAATTCACCAAACAAGTTGCAAACCAACTGGTATTTAAGTACTTTACTGTCACATACACTTCAAAAGGGAAGGGAAAAAACCACCCCATACTTGAGACTGTAAAAGCTCCCTTTCATTTATTATATTCACTATTAAAACATCAGAACTACCAAAAGTATTTTCAATACAGATTACTTATGATAACAGTATTAAAACTCCCTGCCAATTTTGAAAATTAAACCAAACATTTTGCTCAATCCATTCTTTTCAGCTCCAAATACAACATTCAAACTGAGTAATTGCAAAGACGGTCATTCTGCAGCAGCTAACTGGATGACTAGTACAAGTGGAATCAAGCTTTTTATAGGAAAAGTGTTATTACACACAAAGTGTCTGCCTCTTTTTATTTTCACCCTTCCATTATCAAATTTGCCAATTCATATTTTCATGAGATTTTATGCAGTTAGCTACAACAATAGCTCAAATTTCACCAGCCACTTCCTGTAAACATCAGTTCACCAAATAATTTCACTTAAACATCACTCACTTCTTACGAAATACTGAGCACCTAATTAAAAATGAATTTCATAAACACAGTCAGAAGCTTTCTAAGTGAAACATTATTTAGGATAGGAGACAGCTGTCTGCAGGATGTCTACAAGTATTAACTTGAGATCAAAGTTACATCCTTAACAACTCTGATGGTAAGATGCTCTGCAAGCTGCAGTGACCAAAGGCAAAGCTTGGTGTAACTGGACTGAGAATTAAAAAGTTATATAAAAAGAGAGGGTGGGAAGCAAAAATTGTGAAGTAGAGAGTCCATTATTATTTTTAACCATTTCTTGAGAGGCTTCCCTGACTTGGTGCTTGTCAAGGTGTGCTGAAAATGCAGAAACATCCCTTCCAACAAAGTAAGTCCCTGCTTTGCTATGCTTATTTACTAAGAACATCAGTCATTTACAGATAAAATTGTAGCGTAAGAGACCTGAAGTTTCAGCAGCAAAAGAGGAAAACAAAACTTCTAAATAAATAAATGAAAGGATAAAAGTAGAGTGGCAGAGGGGAAAAGGTATGTCTTAGTAAGAGACTTGATATGCTGTCCTTGTCAAAAAAGTGGTTATTTACAACTGTTGTGAAAATGGTTATGGCTACAAGCACCAACACAAAAGTATCACTACCTGCTGCGCAACAAGGTCTTCTTTACAGTGGAATGATCACCTTAGTATCAAATAAATTAAATCTTTTTCAGCTCCTGAAGTTACAGCTGCGGTGCAGGTGCAATGGCAGCACCTAACCTCTGCAATGCAAGTCAAACACACTGCTCTACACAGAGCTTCCCCTGACCTCAGGCACATCCCTCCGCAGCTGGTGACTCACCCACCTCATGCAAAACTCCAAGGCATTCTCCTCCACACACACCACCATGAGGATAAACACTTTCCATTAACTAACTAAAAAAAACCAAACAACCCTCTAGTGCTTACGTACACTTACACATAACAACAGAAATACCAACACTGCAATCCCTTCCAGAAATGAAAAGGGGTTTTTTTTATGCTATTTCAAGATGGTGAAGCAAAATTTAAGAATAGATTTAGTTGTGGGCTGGCCTACAGAGCTGGATGGCAAAGACGTTAAAAGAATACACTGAGGCTGTCTCATCCATAAGGAATTCAACAGAAAAAACTGGGTAAGTGCTTTATAAATATGGTGTTCTTCATGAAGCTCTGAAAACTTTCAACTACTCCTAATCTACTGCTCAGTATCTCCCAGCAACATGTCAAGTGAACTTTAGCCAAGATATTAATTATAAACCACTCTAGTGCTGATTTGGAAAACAGTCAAAACACTCTATTTGTGATTTGAGGTTGCAACAAGATTCCTTATTTTAAAAGTCTTTCCCTATATTATTTTGGAAAACTTATGTGGAAAACCAAACATCTTTCCTTAATGGCAAGCCACCTGCAGAATGGTCTCATTACAGTGTTTTTTGTGATATTGTATTATACCATTAGTCATTATTAGTATTATGTGAGAACAGTCTTTCACATCAAGTATTAAAAGAAGGAGATATAACTGATCAACGCAGGAGCCAAATGACTCCCATCAGCAAGGCTGTCATAGCAAAGTATTTCCAGTCAATCTGCAAAGATAATCCCTACCCTACTTTCCCATTTAGGTATTTTGGATGGAATTTGACTTAATCTTTCCAGTAAAAGCAAAATTATTATTTTTTTTGTTTGGTTGTTTTTTAATTTAAATAAATAAATAAATAAACCCCCACCAAACCACAAAAGGAAAAACAAAAACCCATATAACTTTACAAGTTCAGGAAAATTTCATTTGATTTCTTCTGCTTGATTTTGCTAGGCTCAAACAACTCTGAGATGCCCAAAGCAGAACAACTTTAATGCTTCCTTGCCTTTTGCTTGGCCTCTTCTAAAGGTAATGATTACCTATTGCTATGACAGAGCAATTGGCTGATGTATTTAATTAACATTTTCTGTACAGCTCATAACATATGTAGCTTACCTGCAGTGGTGAAATAAATACACGGCATATCCTGTAATCATAAACACATATGGGAGTATTTGAAAGTTAATTTCTTTTTTCGCCTACAGAACTTTGATAGGTCTGTTATTTAAAAGAATCAAAACTGCATTTCAAAAATCTTTTACATGCCTTAATATCTTGAACACAATTTTCTTGTGCAATTTAACCTGTACCTACAGGTTGGGTCAGTTTGAGAAGATTTGGGTTTGGTTGTTTTTTTAAATGCTTCCAAGAAACTTGTTTCAGCGAAAGGAGTAATTTAAGGTAAAGCTCTGGTTTTGAATTTTGCAATTTGTTCTGTAGGCAATGTATAAGTGTGTGTGTGTGTGCCTGTGTGTATATATATATATATATATACACACTATATATATGCTAACTCACCAGAAAAGCAACTAAAAACTTAAAAACCTTGATAAAAGTGTTTCAAAATCATTCTGTCAATATAATATAAGCAGTCCTCAGCACAACTGATACATTTAACGAAACAACAAATCCCCATTTCCACTTCAAGGTAGAAAACAAAGACTGCTCAAGCATATTACCAGCTAAACAAATTAACTTCAACATGTTGCTTCCTTGGAGTACCTTACCAGTCTCTCTAAAAAAGTTCCTTTTCACATAAGATGTGCCTTCAGATGAGGACAGTGAACTTTCTTAAACTTGAAAGCAAGAGAGGGAAGCAAGTACCAAGACAGGAACCAAAACAAAACAAACAGAATTAACTCTCCAATGTGATTACCCAGACATTTCAGTACTTTTCGCAGACGGTTAATGGTTTCATCCGACACCTGAAGGAATCGGAACAGCAGGGCCAAGTAATTTGCCCAAAGCCATCTAAGCAGATTTTTTTAGGACTATCCTTTACTCAGCTAGGAGGAAAGATTGGGGAAGAAAGAAAGCAAAGTAACTTCTCTTTTTATAAATAGCATTTTAGGTCTCCCTAGTATGCTTTCAGAATAACAGACATAATACTTCCTTAATAGTGTAAGAAGAAAAAGTGAAACAGAAAGCAAAATAAATAATAATCAATTAAGCAAGTAAAGGTGCTGCTAATTTCTTACTGTGCTGGACAAGCAAAAAGTATCTCCGTATCTCCAACAAATACTTCTTTTTTCTTTCAGCAGGTTGTCTCTGTGTTTCTTTGGCCAGACACAGAAATAATGACGCCAAACAAAACAGCTGTTGCTGGATTTGTTTTTGTTTTTTTAAAATACCATGTTGACAGGCTTAAGACTCAATGGAAAATGCAACTAATGACAACTGAAGTAAACCTCAGAGTAAGAGATGAGATCCTTTTTTTAAGCAGTATTTTGTTTCAGAAGCAAATACTAAGTGCATAAATAAAGTGCTTGCAAATATGTATGAACATAATTCCTCAAAGACTTCATCCACATAGTACAAATGGAGTGACAACTGCAAATGAAGAGAACCCGCAAGACTGACCATGCCACTGGGTCATAACCACAAGCAAGCAAAAACAATTAGACAAGAAAAATTCGTTAAGCACTAAAGGATGAGGGAAGGTTTCCACACTTCTCCTAATCCTTTCAACACAGCACTTGTGCTACTAGCTTATGCTCTAACTGCACTCACAGTACTAAGATTTATTCTAGCCTGCATCCACTAAGAAATTAGTGCTTTGCCACTGACAACAGTAAATACAGGGTCAGACCCTAAATAGTTAATACAGAGTAGTGTATAGATTTGATCAGGCAGTCTAAATGCAAACACCACAAATGTTGCAAGCCCAAACTCTGTTTTGGAATGCAACTTTTTCATGTTTATTCAAACTTTCACATCACAAAGCTAAACAAAGCTTTATTAGAATTTATCTTTCATAACTAAACTCAATTCTAAATATAAACTTAAGTCATGCTGAAATACCAGATTTTCAATCATTTGCCTATTAATGGAAGCATACCCCTTCAAAAGAAACCAACACTTTTACAGAAGTCTCTTTTATAGATATGCCTAGTTTCGATTTACAAAATGTTTCACAGTAGGTCATTACATATTTCAGTTCAACAATTACAACTCTTTCAAGACAGCATATATACTGAAGTGATCCTTTGTTTCCTATATAAAAGCTACTGTAGTCATCAACAGCTGCAAAGACAGAAGATGACACAAGCAGGAACAGACTGGTAAACTTTGTCCTATAGTTATAGCACTGTATGTTTAATCTTAGAAAAGTTTTTGTTCATTGTAGCTTAATGTCATTCAGCGTTTTCCATTAAATAGTATCTCTGTCAGCTTGCTCTCAGAAAAGAACACTTGGATATCAATCTTGCCATTTACAGGGTGAGAAAATAGACACAGATGCCACATTTCAGAGGGCTATAATAAAATCAGCTGCTTTGCTGTCTCAAAGTCTGGAAACAAGAAGTCTTATCACAAACATAAGATAAAAAAACAGCTCCAAACCTTCCTGGGTTTAGAAAAACAATCCTACTTCTGAATTTTGAATTTAGTAATTTAAAAGTCATTTTAGTAGTAAGGTCACATTTCCACTATTTTAAGAGAAACTTCACAAATATGGAAGTCACTGCTTCTATAATTAGTTGCTTCTAAGTGGCAATACTTCAGGAATGGTAAACATGCAGTCCAACTGGAAACACCAGCAGCAGGCCATTTAACCCTCCCTATTTAGATTTAACACAGTAATTTCAACACAACACTTAAAGTAAATACTCTATGAAGTTAATCTTTCCCTTTCCCCTCAGCTCATAAGGGAACCATGCATAATTATCTTCCCTTTCACAGAAGAAAGTACCACACTCCGAATGTAACAAAGCTAAGTACAAACATTTTTATGTGTATGTAAGAAACTGGCAAGCAACACAATATGACAAGTTGCCATGTTTAAGCACAAAACAAGAATATTCTACAACAAAAAGGGGGCTAGCGGTGGCAAAATTTAATGTTTACAGTTACAAAGCTCATTCAAAGATTTAAAAAGGCTACCAAGCGGATCCTCTTCACTTTAGTTTACAGCATTCAACAGTACATACAAACTTCAAAACTCACACTACCAATGTGAAGTACTAATATTTGAATGCTTTGTAACTTACATACTAAAAGTATTAACAGAAACCATTCATGTAAATCAGCCTCCTTACCTCCACAAACTAGTCAAGGATAAATAAATCTGATCAAAAAAGATGCTCATATATCATATCAATAACATTTAAATTCATGGGAGAAGACGTTCTCTAATAAGGTAATGCAAGACTCACAAACTCTTTAAGTTCATCTGCATTTTCAAGGTTCAAGAGAAAAAAAAAACCACACAAAATGTACAGCACAGGAAAACTGACCTTTTCCAGTTATCCTCAGTTGAAAATTCTGCCATGGGTAAGAAATACTGAAGGAAACTGCAGGGGATAAATAGCACAAAATATAGAACTGGTGCTATTTCCATGGTAAGCATATTATCAAGCCAACTGTTGAATGGTCAAGAATAGTAGAGGCAAGGAGAACAGGCTGTCTTTTAGCAATACTAATACAAAACACAGGTCACTGATTTTGCAACTTCACCTGATTTCTCAACTGCACTAATGGAACTAAATGTCTTAATCACAGGGCAAGACATGTGTTAACACTGAGAAAAATCAGAGCACAGTAGCGTCTTTGAGAGGGGAAGGCGCATGTTGTTTCTCTTTAGCTATCACAATCAGCTTCAACGGAAAGAGTGCCAGAGGTCATGTGGCACGTTCTATCTCTAGTACAAATATAACCTACTACATTTAGCTGCTAAAATACATACACTTTTTAATGGGAACAGTTACAGTTCTGGTGTAGACAAAAGTAAACTTCCACACCCACCACCAAAATCACAACATATCCAATCATAAAATGATTCGTTTTAAACAACATGACTATGTTTTCTTCTATGTCAGCTGTCAAAATATCCCTGAGCATATAACAGCAGGCAAAGTCATACCAGGATTTAGGTAAGAGAAACCTGAATAGCTGTCTAGAACTTTTTGTCATTTAGTTGTCCAAATGTTCTTCTTGGTGCATGGCATCTCATACAGATTTACTCAGCCAACACCATAAAACACGGCTCAAATACATCCCCCCAAAAGCATTTGCTATCTGCCTTTACTACTGAAATACTATAATATAGCACAATATTCCTACTTCATATTGTAATTCCACAGTACCGATTCTTATCGGCATGAACAGTTACCATATTGCAGCTGAAAGAATATTCAGGGGGAGAGAAGAGTGTAAGCACTGTTAACACGCGCCTGCATGCTTTATTATTCATATATCAGATGCCACAGATGCAGAAAGGAGCCCATATCAAAGGATGGAACAGCACCCAAAACTGATGCAACCTTATCAAACACATAGGAAAAGGAGATTACATTCAATTCTTACAGCATTAAAGGTCCAAACCCAAAGCATTTAGGGATCTCCTAATCAAGATGCTACTGTATAATGAAAAGGCAAAAGCAATAAGATAGTTGAATCATTTTAGAAACTCATCAGGTGTCAATTACTTGTCTGCCTAGAAGCCTTACTAGTGAATAAGGAACCGACAGGACTAGATATGCTGCAAACAGAATAAAGATGATGGTTCTTCCTTCAAAGAGCTTAAACGCACATCCAAGTTGAAATACTGGAGTAAGTAAAGCTAATCAGACAGAGTCAACATTTTACACTATGAATAACACAATGATTCTCAGTTTTCATGAGCTATTTTCAACAAATAAAAAGAGAATGGTTTGATAGGGGCATGTGTGTGAACCTCCAGTAATGAAGAACTCAAGCAACAAGGAATAAATATTTCACAAGTGTACTGCAGTACTAATTACAGGTGAATCGGGGGGAGGAAAGGGAACACACTTAAAACCTTTAGCCCAAAAATTTAAAGCAAAAAGATTAGACTAAGGTTAATCTTACAGAATAAGGTTAATCTTACAGAATAAGGTTAGTCTCATATGAAGGCAAATAAGAAAGCATGAAAAGAACTGAATTTAAAGTAATTTTCACGCCAGAAGGTTTAATAAGAAAGACACAGTGGGAGCCATACTGTAATAAGATACACTGCTCACCAACTTCCCCAGAAGTATGTACAAAATGAAAAGCAATATATCTTCACAGAAAGCATTATTACTCAGTATGTACTTTTCTACAGGAGCTTGTGCTATTTTATTAGCCCAACTATTAGAATCCCTGGAGATGCCAAAGCCGAAAATTACAAAAAAAGCACAGTAATTCATGAATTTTCAACACATTCTGTGGAAACAAAAGCTTAGAAGTAAGATCAGGTTGTTATGGATGGGAGCATTCATTTCAGATACACCTTTCAGAACTACCTCCTGATGATGAAACGTTTTATTGCATATATGCAACAAACCCTATGAACTCTGAAGTCACAGCTTAAGCATATTCCTAACTACAGTATGACAAGTCTTAAGAATAACTCAAACAGATTACCTTGATAAAGCCAAGTTAAACATCGAGGGGGAAAAAATAGCGACCTGTAGGATTAATGAGTTACATCCAACTCCTTCCTTCTCAGCTAACCAGCTATGTCCCTGAAAGTGGCATTGCAGTATCTCAACGACAGTGACACATCTCATGCTGCAAAGTTCTCAAAAAGCCCATTAAAGTCTCTTCCAGTAACCAGGCAAGTTTAAACCAAATTTCACTAAATGAAATTACTGCCTAAGCTTGAGACAAAGCCTGAAGAAACAAGAAAGGTACAGGCCAAGTTAGACCCGCGCACCCCTTCACGAGAACCGACGGGAGCTGCGCAATCCACAGCCCACCCCAGCAGCCCCTGCCCGGGCGGACACCTCCCGCGGGCGGGCAGCGCCCAGGCCGGCCGCGCCACCGACCCAACAACACGCGCCAAGCTCCGGTGAGCAGCCTGGAAGCCGCCCCGCCTGCAGCTGCCGAGGGGCCCTTCTTCGGCGGGGAGGTTATGACAGCCCCCACCCCGGCACGGCACCGCAGGGCCCCGCCGCACCCCGCGCTGGCCCCGGCAGGCCGCGGGCCGCGCCCTGCCCCTCCGCTCAGCCGGTG